>CAUYQV010178538.1:0-47057 GCA_963574575.1 Galagoides demidoff
AGGCTGAGGCAAGAGAATCACTTAAGCCCAAGAGCTTGAGGTTACTGTGAGCTGTGACACCACGGCGCTCTACCCTTTTTTTGAGACTCTGTCTCAAAAAAAGTTTCTGGGCGGTGCTGTGGCTCAGTCAGTCAGGCGCCGACCCCAGGGTGGCGGGTTCAAACCCAGCCCCGGCCAAACTGCAACAACAACAAAATAGCCGGGTGTAGTGGCAGGCACCTATAGTCGCAGCTACTCAGGAGGCTGAGGCAAGAGAATCGCCTAAGCCCAGAGGTTGCTGTGAGCTGTGACTCCAAGGCACTCTACCAAGGGTGACAGTGAGACTCTGTCTCTAAACAAAAAAAAATTAGAGGAAAAAACACAACAACAACATAAGAACTGGTATAGAAAATTTTAAATCTCTAGACTCAGAGAACCAGATTGCTTACAAATAATGTTGGAGGCTGGGCACAGTGGCTCATGCCTATAATCCTACCATTCTGGGAGGCTGAGGTGGGTCAGGCACTTAAACTCAGGAGTTTGAGACCAGCCTGAGCAAGAGAACCTGTCTCTAAAAATAGCTGGGTGTTGTGGCAGGAACCTGTAGTCCCAGTTACTTGGGAGGCTGAAACAAGAGGATCACTTGAACCCAAGAGTTTGAGGTTGCTGTGAGCTACGATGCCAAAGCACTCTACTGAGGTGACAAAGTGAGACTCTGTCTCGTTAATAATAATAACAACAACAACAATAATAATAATGGAAAAACAAATTGTGGCATATCCCTTCCATAGGTATTGAATAGTAATAATTCAATGTGTATTGAATGGCACAGTATTCTATGCAGCAAAGAATGAACTACAGCTCCATATAACAAAAGGGAGTCATTTCTTGGCATAATGAATGAAACCAGACATAAAAGAGTACATACATACTGTGTGAGTTCATTCAAATGTCCATGGCATTAAAGAGCAGGCAAAACTGTTCCACAGTGATAGAAGTCAGAATAAGGGTTATCTTTTGAGGAGGGATTAGTAACTAGAAGGGGGCACAAGGGAGTTTCTGAGCTATTGGAAATATTATACATGTTAAATTGGATGGAGTTACATGGATGGATACTAATGTAAGAACCAGTCAAGCTGTACACTTAAGATTAGTGAATTCGGCTCGGCGCCTGTGGCTCAATCGGCTAAGGCGCCAGCCACTTACACCTAAGGTGTCGGGTTCGAATCCCCAGCCCAGGCCCGCCAAACAACAATGATGGCTGCAACCAAAAAATGGCCAGGCGTTGTGGCGGGCGCCTGTGGTCCCAGCAACTTGGGAGGCGGAGGCAGAAGACTCGCTTGAACCCAGGAGTTGGAGGTTCCTATGAGCTGTGATGCCATGACACTCTACCGGGGGATAGCTTGAGGCTCCGTCTCCAAAAAAAAAAAACAATGGCTTTCAGTGGGCCAGCATTTGGGATTTTTGCACTTTGCATTTTTGAAGCAGGCTGCTTACGTTTTATAATTTTCGTGTTTGTACATAACAAATAAGAGAGATTTGAGGATACTGTTTACAAGCAGTTCTCTGCAAGTAGTTTATTTAGGATGATCTTGATTTTCAATAAGTCAGAAGCCAAGTTGGTAAATTATCACTATCAATTTGCTTTTTTAATGTTGGACTTTGAAATACTAGATTCATCTTGATGTTCTATGTAAGAATTTTAGTTAGATAATTTCAGTTTTTGGAGTTGATACAGAGTATGATAGGACTTTGTGGAATTATCATTTCACAGATGTTAGAATCTGAGTTCTATCTTAGGATAATGGGTACATATTATACTATGAATTTAAAAAGTTACAGCCATCAGACCCACCACCACCTAGCCTTTGTTGCAATACCATCCTTACCTGAGTCATGAACATATGCATCTGATTTCCACTAAAAGCATCTTGAGATAGTTGTAAAGTTTTTTAGTTTCTCAAAAATCATAATTGCCTCTACCAATTTAAACCCCATTCTCCAAACTCTGGAAATGGACAAACTCTGACTGGGACTTATGTGACTTGATATTTGAATTCTCAGTGATTGCAATTAAGTTACTCAACCTCTCTAAACTTCAGTTTTCTTTATTATAAAATTAGATAATACTGTACCACCTCCCTCACAGGGTTGTTGTGTTAGTACTTTAGCACAGTCACTTAATAAACGAATGGTAGCTGCACTATTATTACTACATTTAAAAATAATCATCCGAGGGTGGCACCTGTGGCTCAAAGGAGTAGGGCGCCGGCCCCATATGCCGGAGGTGGTGGGTTCAAACCCAGCCCTGGCCAAAAACTGCAAAAAAAAAAAAAAAAGATGATAAAAATAATCATCTGTTTACTTGTCCACTTATATTGTAAACTTCCGGAGTCCTTTCTTTTCTTTTCTTTTTTTTTTTTTTGAGACAGAGTCTCACTTTGTTGCCCTCTGTAGAGTGCTGTAGTGTCACAGCTCACAGCAACTTCAAATTCCCGGGCTCAAGCAATTCTCTTGCCTCAGCCTCCCAAGCAGCTAGGACCACAGGCTCCCACCACAACGCCCAGCCATTTTCTTGTTGTAGCTGTCACTGTCGTTCAGCTGACCCTAGCGGGCTGAACCCGCCAGCCTTGGTGTATGAGGCCAGCACTGTAACCAGTGTGCTATACAGGTGCAGAGCCATGAGTCCTTGACTTTTTCATACTTGTATCTCTAATACCTAGAGTTTAATACATGGTTAAGATTTACTGTTTGCTGAATTGAATAAAATATAAATGTCCAACCAAAAGGAAAGCAAATATATCCAGCAGAGAACATGAGAAAGGGAACTAAAGGGGAAAAGGGGAAATGAAAAGATTTGGTGGTGGTATTAAAGGTAAGCTAAAGGAGTCGTCTTTTCTGGCCCTTGGTCCTGCTCTGCTCTGGTTGATCTTCCTGTGTGCCACATAGGCCAGCTGGGCCTATAGCGGGGAGAACATTTCTTTAGTGTTTCTCTAATGGTCTCAACATCGATAAATCCAACTTTTGTGATAAATTATACCAAGTGCTAAGTTTTCATTATCTTTAGCCACCCTTTCTATTGTGCTAGAGATAGGAGTTGACACTCATCAGTGATATGTAATGTAAAGTTACATTATATGGGGATTATATTTTGGTATTAAAATCCAGGGTCTATATTTCTATATTTCAAGGTATCATTTTTCTTATTTTATTTTCCAAGTCTTAAAAGGTGTAATCTTTGTTGCTTTAAAAAAATGTAATATTTGTTGTATATCCCCTGAATCTCTACTACTGAAAATCATGTTTACCTCTGTTTTGTTGTCTTGTTTTTTTTTTTTTTTTTTTAACATAGGCTGTGCTCATTAAGGAGGGCAGTGGGTATATGAAAATATGTTTGAATTCACATATTGCTGCATTTGTCAGCAAGGACCTAGACTCATTACTGTCATAAAGTTGTGTGTATATATTAAGCATGTATGTGTGTGTGTATGTATATATAAAGTGTGTGTGTAGTTTTAAGTTTATATATATATATATGTATATATATGAAGTGTGTATGTGTGTGTGTATGTTTGTGTGTGTGTATGTTTGTGTGTGTGTAGTTTAAGAGATTGAATTAGAATTTCCATTGGCTTTCTCATTGCGGTGTACCTTTTTGGCAATGATGTTTTGATTATTTTTAAATACATTATTCTAATGGAAATAGATGAAATGTTTAAGACTAGTGACTATGAAGTATTGCTTATGAAATATTTACATGAAGACTGTATGTCTTGATTTTACAGCTAGGACATTCTTTCAGAGTTTTTACTTTAAATATTAAAAGAATATCTTTGGCTGGGTGCAGGGGCTCATGCCTAGAATCCTCATAGCACATTGAGAAGCCATGACAGGAGGATTATTTGAGGCCGGAAGTTCAAGACCCGTCTGAGCAACATAGTGAGATCTCATCTCTAAAAGAAAAAAAAAAAATAGAAAAATTAGCCAGGCATTGTAGCATGTGCCTATAGTCCCAGCTACTTGGGAGGCTGAGGTAGGAGGATCATTTGAGCCTAGGAGTTTGAGGTTGCTGTGAGCTAGGATCTAGGATGATCCCAGTGTACTCTAATAGCCCAGGCAACAGAGTAATACCCTGTTTCAAAATATAATAATAATATCTTTAATGTTGGGATGCTTCTACCCTATGGCTTAGCAAAAGCTAAGTCTATTCTTCATTACTTATAGTTTTTTCCTAGGTTACTAGGAGTTTTCTCTATGTATACCATTTTTCACTTTAATATCTGATTGCATTTAGAAGTCTTTAGAAATGTATTTATTGAATATTCTACTTTTCTAGGTAAAATTATCTAATTTTATGTGAGTCAAGCTAGAAATTATATTTTTAAGAAGGACTTTTGAAAATAGTAACATTTTATTTAAGTACTTGCTATTATTTGTGACATATTTCTTGCCTTTTTAGTGGATGATGCTGGTAAAATAGAACATGACGGTTCTTCTGGAATGACCATTGATGCAGAGACAGAAATTGATCCTTGTAAAGTGGATGGCACTTGCCCTGAAGTCATCAAGGTGTACATTTTTAAGGCTGACCCTGGAGAGGATGACTTAGGTAAGAGGAAACCATTAGTACATTATACATCTTTATCCAGATGCTGCAACCTGAATACTTTTGGGTTATTTAGATTGCAAACATTTGAAATCTTTTCTGAAGATAACTTTTATAGAAGAATCTAATGCAATAATAAAAAAGTTATGTAAAAAATATATAAAAAGAAACAGATGGGGTGGTGCCTGTGGCTCAAAGGTGTAGGGCGCCAGCCCCGTATGCCGGAGGTGGCAGGTTCAAACCCAGCCCTGGCCAAAAACTGCAAAAAAAAAAAAAATTATAAAAAAAAAAAAAAAAACAGATGGAATGAAGTTTTCAAATAAACTCTTGGAGCTGTCTTCTTCCCTGATAGGTGGAACAGTAGACATTGTGGAGAGTGAGCCTGAGAATGATCATGGAGTTGAACTGCTTGATCAGAACACCAGTATTCGTGTTCCCAGGGAAAAAATGGTTTATATGACTGTCAATGACTCTCAACAAGAAGATGAAGATTTAAGTAAGTAGATGGACTTTCTGTGGGAGAAAATTTTATGATTCTGTGGCTTTTTTTTTTTAATGGTCCGTATTTGAAACAAGTAATATTATTTGGGAGATCACTGTGTTACCATACACCAAGGGAGACATCAATGACTCTTTATGTATGCTGAGAATGTTGCTTTAAAACCAAATTATGGTGATGAACACCAAGGAGTGAATGATTAATTCAACAAATATTTATTGAGTGCTTACTACGTGAAAACTATGTTCTAGGTATGTAGTGTTTGGACCTTCTTTCTTTTTTGTCTATTAACTGAATTCAAATAAAAACATGTTTCCCATGAGCTCTGTAAAACTGATCACAAAAGTTTTTATAACTTTCTATTTAGATGTTGCCGAGATTGCTGATGAAGTTTATATGGAAGTGATCGTAGGAGAGGAAGATGCGGCGGCAGCGGCGGCAGCAGCTGCTGTGCATGAGCAGCAAATGGATGACAATGAAATCAAAACCTTCATGCCGATTGCATGGGCAGCAGCCTATGGTAAGTCACCTAGCAGCTCTTAGTATTGATTGAATTGGTTTTGAACATGAATTTATGATTGAAAAACTGTTCCTGTGGTCTTAGGTTTCAGAATTTGAAATACCAGTACCCCATAAGGATTATTTGATTTAAATAAGAGTAGAGGAAGATTATAAAGTCTACTTTTTGTCTTTATTTTTAACAGGAATTTCCTTCATGTGTATATTACGTAGAAGGAAGTACTGCAAGAAGTACACGGGCTTTCAAGTTGAAACGTCCCATCTTGATTATGTCTGGCCCATGATTTTACAATTTTGGGAGACAACAAGGGAGTCTATATATTTTTTTTTAGCTTTGGAAGCTAGGCATTTCCTATGTTCTATAATAAATGTGTTCATGAAACCCATTACCTAGAATGGGGAATTTCTGTCATTCATGAGTATCATGGCTTACTTTTCATTGTTGTAATTAATAAAGAACTCCTAATTCTTTAGAATTTATAATACTGTATAATTTTGTTTTTTAATGCACATTGTTAGGTAATAATTCTGATGGAATTGAAAACCGGAATGGCACTGCAAGTGCCCTCTTGCACATAGATGAGTCTGCTGGCCTCGGCAGACTGGCTAAACAAAAACCAAAGAAAAGGAGAAGACCTGATTCCAGGCAGTACCAAACAGGTGAGGGCATACGAGTTCCATGGCGCAGCATGCTCTGCGAGCTCTCAGATGAAACTCTAGTATGTATCCACAGGGGTGACATGATGGCATTTTAGCTGCTAGACCACATGTAGCTTTTGTGTATGAATTTAAAAATAATAATTTTCGGAATTCAGTGATATTCATGAATGATTTCCTTGGATAAGAAGAAATAGGAGATGGATCAAATGTGGATTAAACAAAAATTCAAAGCTCAAATGATTTTTATGTGGAAATGAAAAGAAACCCCTCAAATATAAGCATTAACTTCTTAAATAATCTAATTATGTCAGCATAAAGCAGGCATAATTTACAGAGCAGCAGGATAAGTACTTCAGTTCATATGACATATTCCTGTCTATTCTTGTATAATGATTTGCATATTAAAAAATTATATGGGTATATTTAAGCTTTACTGAAAATTAACATAAATTATGATTTTTGGAATAACTAAAGCAGAAATTTTGATTATAAAACTTTACTTTTATGAATATATTCTTAATCTCTAAATTGTTACAGCTTTTAATCACTACTTGATAGAAGTTACATATTCATTAATATTTTTAAACTGAAGGAGTAAGATTGATGCGGTATTACTGGATGAAGTTTCCAGACTAGTTTCTCTTTATGCCTTGGTTGCTGTGTCTCTCATGTTGAAAATGGTGAAAGAAATGTTATGTAGCAAATAATCTACCTTAGGAGTCTTTGGCCAACAGTGGTCAGAATACATACTTTAAATTCCTAGAGAAACCAGAAAGAACTTGGTTTGATAATTCATATTTTTCTCTTCTTTTCTTAGCAATAATTATTGGCCCTGATGGACATCCTTTGACTGTCTATCCTTGCATGATTTGTGGGAAAAAGTTTAAGTCGAGAGGTTTTTTGAAAAGGCACATGAAAAACCATCCTGAACACCTTGCCAAGAAGAAGTACCGCTGTACCGACTGTGATTACACTACCAACAAGAAGATAAGTTTACACAACCACCTGGAGAGTCATAAGCTGACCAGCAAGGCAGAGAAGGCCATCGAATGCGATGAGTGTGGGAAGCATTTCTCTCACGCTGGAGCTTTGTTTACTCACAAAATGGTGCATAAAGAAAAGGGAGCCAACAAAATGCACAAGTGTAAATTCTGTGAATACGAGACGGCTGAACAAGGGTTATTGAATCGCCACCTTTTGGCAGTCCACAGCAAGAACTTTCCTCATATTTGTGTGGAATGTGGTAAAGGTTTTCGTCACCCGTCAGAGCTCAAAAAGCACATGCGAATCCATACTGGGGAGAAGCCGTACCAATGCCAGTACTGCGAGTATAGGTCTGCAGACTCTTCTAACTTGAAAACACATGTAAAGACTAAGCATAGTAAAGAGATGCCATTCAAGTGTGACATTTGTCTTCTGACTTTCTCAGATACCAAAGAGGTGCAGCAACATGCTCTCATCCACCAAGAAAGCAAAACGCACCAGTGTTTGCATTGTGACCATAAGAGTTCAAACTCAAGTGATTTGAAACGACACATAATTTCAGTTCACACGAAGGACTATCCCCACAAGTGTGATATGTGTGAGAAAGGCTTCCACCGGCCTTCAGAACTCAAGAAACACGTGGCTGCCCACAAGGGTAAAAAAATGCACCAGTGTAGACATTGTGACTTTAAGATTGCAGATCCATTTATTCTAAGCCGCCATATTCTATCAGTTCACACAAAGGATCTTCCATTTAGGTGTAAGAGATGTAGAAAGGGATTTAGGCAACAGAATGAGCTTAAAAAGCATATGAAGACACATAGTGGCCGGAAAGTGTATCAGTGTGAGTACTGTGAGTATAGCACTACAGATGCCTCAGGCTTTAAGCGACACGTTATTTCCATTCACACAAAGGACTATCCTCACCGGTGCGAGTACTGCAAGAAAGGGTTCCGAAGACCTTCAGAAAAGAACCAGCACATAATGCGGCATCATAAAGAAGTTGGCTTGCCCTAACAGTACTTCTGCAGACATTTGTAGAGATGTTGGCCTTGAAACAGAAAATTAATTTTAAAGCCAACCAGTCTTGTTCACATACAATACTGTATATTGATTTATGCTGTGTACAAATAGAATTAATGCTTCTAGTTGATTTTTTTTTTTACATTTTGTTCAATAGCGTGTTCTGAATTCTATTCAGTTTGTTTAATAAATGGGGGGAAATGGCAACAAGCATGTTGCTTTTAATTAATTAATCCCTGGTTCTATACTGAATTTTTCTATCTTAGAAGTTTTATATTTATTTAAATATTTACCTTGCTTACCTTGATGGTACTCTTCTAAGACCATTTACCTTAAGGTAACTTTAGATTGGTAACTCTGAAAGTATTCATGTTGATTCATTTTGTTTCCCATGAATTTTTCACAATGAAATTATCAGAGACATCTACTAATATAAATGGGAGATTTTATGGTCAGGTCTAATTATCATAACATGAAAAGTCATTTATTTGTCTTGCTTAATATTTTCAGACCACATGATAGTGAAAGTTTCCATTTGAGCTTTTGCGTCCCTGGCATTGCTGAGTAAAGAACAGTGGCTGGGTTCGTGTTTACTTTTCATTTTGTTCAGCAGACAAAATATACTTCTTTGACTTTCTTTGGACTATTTACATCTTTTGTCAGTGTAGCAAAGTTTTAGAAAAATTATTGAAAAATTTTGCTTGATCCTATTGTATTTTTATTACTCTGTCTGTGCTGCTTTGTCTTGGAATGGTTGTGTGCTACAAATGAGACTTATTGAAGACCGCATTTTGGAATCTCCTAGAGGTAACTTGTGGCTTATAGGATCTTTTGCAACTTTATATATGTAAATGTACCCTGAATTATATGTATACACATATATAAGACATGTATCTGTGTGTATTGCTTATTTTACATATTTATACACACAACCCCAAGTAGTAGTTGTTTAAAATCTATAATGAAAAGTATTAAATTTACAATAACATGAAAGATCCAGGGATGCACGAGAGAGCATTTTGTAAGTCATGCTCTTCAGAGAGACTACTCAGGTTAAGAATTAGAAGGAAAATAAGGACACTAGTATTTTTGAAGAGTAAAGGTATTTTCTTTTAAATATCTTTGGTAATTACAAAATAGAAGTTAAGATGTTTCTAGATAGAATGTTTCGTACAATTTCAGCTCCATGCCTTTATATTTTTCTGAAAAACTAATGAGTATCCAGACATAACTCTCACAGTTCTTTCTGAGACAACTCTGTCTCACCAAGTGAGGGGGACAGAGAGGAAGCAGTGGCTCTCTGTGGACCAGAGAATGGGTGCTAATTACGACTTATACTTGGCAAGTTCAGCCTGCTCTATTATTTCTTAGTTACAGTTAGCAAACTTTTAAAAACTTAACCTCAAGTTGGCTTTGATTACAGGATAAAGGCATGATGTTGTAAGTGCATATGGAAAGTCTGAGGCCTTATTTGGAATATCACCAAGTTTTTCATAGTTCTTTCTTTCAGAGTAGGCATATTTTAACAGGTCTAAATCAGAGTCATAAATTCATAAAAGGAACTTGGTTAATTAGAATTTGGTTGTGTTAAGTTGAATCTTGGGGAATAGAATACAATTTTGGGGGTCCCTTGAATTGGCTTCCCACTTGATAGCTGCCTTGCCACCACATTATGGTGCTCCATCCCCTTTGGGCTATTAGGTTTTTACCTTTCATCTTTCTCTTTGCCACCGATATTTGTACTCAAGAGTTATATTTTTAGGGTTAGTAAATCGAAATATTCGGTGTTTGGCAACCCTTTGGAGTGCTAGGTTGATTTAGACTAGTTCTAAATCAAGTGCTTTAGGCTGGTGTGAACTTCAGCCTAACTACCAGTCAAAGCCAAGGCATGGGTTTTTCTAGCCTATCCCATAGGGAATTCCTGTATCTTCTTGGCCCCTATAACATGCTTCTTTTTTTCCCTTTAAAGTAACTTAACATTATGTGATACATTGCCCTGGTATTCTTGAAAGTTCTGTTCATTTTGTTTTTGGTTTTTTTTTTTTTTTGAACCTTTAAAATCTCCCTTAATTTTTATTTTTCCCCAGAAGAATGTAAAATATCTAAATGAAAGTGGAAATTTATGCATTTTAAAACATCCTATAAAATTAGTACAGAAAATATAAATGATTGGGTCATTTAACTATATTTTTTTAAATGAACTGAAAGATAAAGAACACAACACTTTACACACTTTATATTTCTCGTACATACTCTGGAATCATACACAGTTCTTTTCTTTTTAAAGCACAATATTGAAACCTTTAAAAGGTATTTAAGGGTTTGGTCAAGTGAATATGATAAAATGTATTTGTCTGTATAAAGAGAAAATGAAATTGTAGTCACTGTTATGTACTGACATTAGTTACAACCTAGTTTTAATTCTTAAATCAATTTTGATTAGCAAAGCTAAAAAAAAATGGATGTTTCAGTTAAATGTTTTAAAGAGGTACAGATTTTTACAAGGACATAATATAAGTTATTGTTCTGTAGAAATATCCTATTAAATATTGTATGTCCCACCCTCTGTATACTTTGTAAAAAAAGCAAAATACATAAAAAGAAAATCATATAGGGATGTGTGACATTATTGTAATTGTGTACTTGAGAACGTGCAAAAATAAAAATCAGAATATTTTCCTGTTAATGAATGTTTAGTCTATTTGATACCAGTACTAAGTTAAATGCTTTTTCTTAAAAAGAAATGTACAGTTTTTGTAAACCTAATAAACATCAAAAGCAGTGGATTATTTTCATCCCCCCAGTTTTAATTCCTTTTATGCAGCAGCGGAATGCAAAACGCTTGATTGCTTTGAATTTTGTGACTCAAATGCAAATACTGATAATATTTCAGTCCTGTGAATTTGCAAGTAATATTTCAGAGAAGTTAAGAGGTGATTGGTGAGTTCTTTGATGAGCATGTCCTTGAAATTTATTTTTTTCTTTTATCTTCATAAAGGATTTGTTTTATTAGCATCTCCAATTCCCCTGAGATAAATTACCCATGCATAAAGTGGTTTTTGAGAGCACTTAAAGTTCATTTCAGGATCAATTCACAGCACATATAATCATTGGGGACTGTCACTTTCTCCATAGCAGAACCCCTGTCCTCGGGTTACCCCTTTGTGCCCAGTTTGGAGGTCTCTAGTTGACGCTATTAGAGAATGGTCATTGCCATCATAAAACATCAGAAGTTAGGTAGAAGTTACCCAGAGTCAAGAGAGCGAGTTCTTGTATCTTTGATTTTAAAGGTGAGATTATGCAGTTTAACTGAACAAACAAGTGTTTGCTTGATAGTTGAAATAGTAAACAATCAAAATTTGGCGTAAATGATCAAGAAAATGTGGTGAATGTCACTGTCCTGAGCCATAAATCAGAAAACCATAGCATGCATGCCGAAAAACTTAGTTGTAATGGAAAGTCCCACAAATGACATCCAACCAGTCCATGATCTCAGCCAGTCAGATAATTGCTGCTCTGTTCTCTGGAATTTTAGTATTTAACAATTGCATTTTCCAAAATTGCTAGGGTTCATGTAAGGAAAACCATGGCCAATGAATACCTTAAAGGGGGTGATATTTCAGAGCAGTGGTTTTCAAAGTGTGGCCTGGCAACATAATCACCTGGGACTTTTTAAAAGATGCAAATCCTCAGGCTCATCCCACTCCCACTAATTGGGAAGCAGGGTATGGGACAGAGCCATCTTTGTTTTAATGTGTTTTCCAAGTGATTCTGATGCATGCTCAGGTTTGGGAAACATTTCTAGGGTACTTGAAGAGCTCAGTTACTGGTGCAATGTGTGTGGCAGATGAGATCATAAAAATGAAACTAAAAACCAGAATTGGGCAGTGAAAATAAAAGAAGACCCAGACAGCTTATACCTTCAATTTGTCCTTTTGAAGTGTGAGCCTGCCTGTCAATAAGTATGTCCTTTAGTGCATAAATGGCTTCCCATAGTTACATTCCTCAAAGGTAAGCAGTTCAGAGGATGATTCAGCAAGTGAAAGAAAAGGCTGACAAACTTGTGTATGTGTGTGCGCATGTGTGTTTAATTGGCCTGGGGTTACAAAAGTAATTCATATTCAAAAAATCATTTTACCACATTCTGCAGCTGTTTAGATAAGGTCGAAATTAAGTTTGCCCTATGGATTTTGTTTGATCTTTTGTTTCATGTATATATTGTTTGCCTTTTTCATAAAATAATTCTTGGACTTGTCATATATTGTTCCTGTTATTTTTGACATCTTTGCTATTGTAAATAAATTCCTATTTTGTTTTAAGTTACCCTAGTGGAGTGTTGGCTATAGACAAGTTACACACATGGAAATGAGACAGTTAATAAATCCCCAACACGGGCTCGGTGCCTGTGGCTCAAGTGGCTAAGGCGCCAGCCATGTACACCCAAGGTGGTGGGTTCGAATCCAGCCCGGGCTGCCAAACGACAATGATGGCTGCAACCAAAAAATAGCTGGGTGTTGTGGCGGGCGCCTGTGGTCCCAGCTACTCAGGAGCCTGAGGCAGGAGACTCGCTTGAGCCCAGGAGTTGGAGGTTGCTGTGAGCTGTGATGCCAGGGCACTCTACTCAGGGGGACAGCTTGAGGCTCCTGTCTCAAAAAAAAAAAAAAATCCCCAACACCTTCCAAGCTGGAAGTGATGTGACCCCTTCATTAGTTCTGACACCAAGGGATGAATCACTGTTGCATATAGGCATAGCACCTATACCTACTTGGATTTTCAAATCATTTTCTGACCTCCGAGATGGAAATACTTGGTTCATCAAGTTTGAGGTCAAAATCAAGAATTATTTCCCCTTACTTGGTTTTACCTGTTCAGTTGCTGTCCTGTGTTACTTATATTGCTGGTGTTGGTGAACACAAAGGATTTGGCATTACAATGACCTGTTGATAATGTAAAGCCACTAGGAGACTTTGCTGCTAAAACCTACTTAGAATTTAGATGTCATTTAGCTATGTGAACTACCACAGAAATATCTACACACATCAAGACTACAGGATAGTTAACTAGACCTAGTTTCTGCTTGTATTTGGCTATTAAGTGCAGAACCTGGCTCAGCGCCCATGGCTCAAGTGGCTAAGGCGCCAGCCACATACGCCTGAGCTGGCAGGTTCAAATCCAGCCCGGGCCCGCCAAACAACAATGACGGCTGCAACCAAAAAATAGCAGGGTGTTGTGGCGGGCACCTATAGTCCCAGCTACTTGGGAGGTGGAGGCAGGAGACTCTTGAGCCCAGGAGTTGGGAAGTTGCTGTGAGCTGTGATGCCATGGCACTCTACCCAGGGCGACAGCTTGAGGCTCTGTCTCAAAAAAAAGTGCAGAACCCATTTCCTTTTGCTTGAGATTCTTTGAAGTAAGAGGAAGTATCACAAAGGCATCTGTTGGAGTTTTGTAGGTTCTAATCACACCCTTCCTCCCCTGTGGGTTCTAATTCCGCTGAGAATAGATAGACACAAGAAACCATCGACTGAGTGTGAGACTTAACTCTAGTAAAGCTGGATTGGAGACCCAGAGGCTGAGATGAGTCTGCCTCCAATCTAGGTCTTGACTGATGCAGCCAGTTACTTGAAGGCATGGGGCCTATTTTCCACTCTTCTGTGAGCTACAGAGAGAGTAGTTGGTCTCCCACCAAAGAAAGAAGTATCTTCCCCAGCCCAGGCTGGGATACAGGGAAAAGGGGAAAAGGATCCCTTATGCCATCCTAATAAAGGTTAGTCCAATTCTGGATTGTCTTCTGGCATTAGCACACTAGCAAAATGTGAGGGTTTTCCCTTTAGTCTTCCATATTTGTGTCCATTTTTCTTCTGTGGATTTTTACTGTTCCCTCTTGAAGTGGTGATTGTGGCAGACTTTCAAAGGCTTAGTTCCTGTTTCTCCCAAGGCAGCACACTTTAGTTGTTCTTTAGAAGGATTTCTAAAGGCCAAATTTACTTATTATACAAAGATGGAAGTCTTGGAAGTTATTTTTATTACATGCTTTTGTAACAAAAATTAGGAAAATGATCACCCGCATTGCCAACTTCTTTATTAAAGGGATTGCTTGTCTTTGTTCTCTTCTGATCTTAGCCCATACACATAAATCTTTTATCCATCTTGTAATCACAGCATTGATTTTATTCTGGGTTCAGCGATTTTCTTTTCAAACATCAAGTGTGTTTCCATATCTATTAGCCTGCCTTGTTAGCCTTCCATATCTTAAGCCTACATGTTTTAAAATGCACATTCTTTTTGCAAAGAATATGGAAAATTCAGAATGGTACAAAGAAAGTAAAGTGCTTTCCCCTACTCCACCCCCTGCCTCAATCCCATTATCTGGAACAGTATTATCCTTTTTATACTGAGTTTTAATTTTTATTAGATTTTTTCAATTGCAAAGTACATGTTATTGTAACGAATGTACAATACAAAATAAATAAAAGACAAATTTAATGATCTCACTCTCATATTTCCTCTAAACTGGTTTCCTTTTAATTACAGGTAATAGATTACATACCTTTCCTAAGAGGTCATGTAACTTGTACAAAGATGGATATGTAAAGAAGAGGCTTGGGAGATTTCAGGTTTTTTGACCAAAATAAAGATTACGTATCTTTACACATTCACTTAATATGTCTATCCCTCTGGAACGGTAAACCAAGCTCTATCCCGTTCTCTCTCTCTCTCTTTTTTTTTTTTTTTTTTTGAGATAAGGTCTTGCTCTGTCACCTGGGACAGAGTGCAGTGGCATCATCAGAGCTCACAGCAACCTCAAATTCTTGGGCTCGGCTCAGCACCTGTGGCTCAAGTGGCTAAGGTGCCAGACACATACACCTAAGGTGGCAGGTTCGAATCCAGCCCAGGCCCACCAAACAACAATGATGGCTGCAACAACAAAAAAAAATAGCCAGGTGTTGTGGCAGGCACCTGTGATCCCAGCTACTTGGGAGGTGGAGGCAGGAGACTAACTTGAGCCCAGGAGTTGGAGGTTGCTGTGAGCTGTGATGCCATAGCACTCTACCCAGGGGGACAGCTTGAGGCTCTGTCTCAAAAAAAAAAAAAATTCTTGGGTTCAAGGAATCCTCCTGATTCAGCTTCCTGGGTAGCTGGGACCACATATATCCACCACCAAACCTGATTTTTTTTTTTTTGCAGTTTTTGTCCGGGGCCAGGTTTGAACCTGCCACCTCCAGTATTTGGGGCCGGCACCCTACTCCTTTGAGCCACAGGCACTGCCCACCAAACCTAATTTTTAATTTTTTTTTTTGCAGTTTTTTGCCGGGGCTGGGTTTGAACTTGCCACATACCAGCATATGGGACTGACGCCCTACTCCTTTGAGCCACAGGCACTGCCCTAATTTTTTCAAGCTGTATCCCTGGGTAGAGTGTCTCTGCATCACAGCTCACAGCAACCTCTAATTCCTCGGTTTAAGCGATTCTCTTGCCTCAGCCTCCCAAGTAGCTGGGACTAAAGGCACTTACCGCAATGCCCAGCTATTTGTTTGTTGTTGTTATTGCAGTTGTCATTGTTTGGCAGGCCCAGTATGGATTCAAACCTGCCAGCTCTGGTGTATGTAGCTGGCGCCTTAGCTGCTTGAGCCATAGGCGCTGAGCCTAATTTTTAAATTTTTTTTGTCTTACTATGTTGAGAGGCTGGTCTCAAATTCCTGGCCTCAAGCAATCCTCCCACCTTGGCCTTCCAAACTGCTTGGATTACAGGCATGATCCACTTCACCCAGCCTTGAATAACATTTCATAGATGGGGCCTACCATCATTTAGTCAACTGTTCCCTTTTGATGGGCATTTAGGTTGTTTCCAATTTTCTGCCTACTATGAGAATGCTGGAGTAACTATCCTTGCTATATAATTCTTAGATACTGTGATTTGATTTCTATAGAATGAATTCCCTCAAGATATGCTATTTTAAAAATGTTACCAGATATGTAATCCTAGCACTCTGGGAGGCTGAGGCAGGTGGACCAGCTTGAGCAAAAAGTGATAACCCCGTCTCTCTACTAAAAATAGACAAACTGAGGCAAGAGGATCACTTGAGTCCAAGAGTTTGAGGTTGCTGTGAGCTATGTTATGGCACTATACCCAGGGCAACAGCTTGAGACTCTGTCTCAAAAAAAAAAAAGTTACCAGATATTATCAAATCATTTTCTGCTATAATGTAAATTCCAGGAATGCAGGGATTTGTGTGTGTTTTCATTGTTCACCTAGAATACAGCAGCACATAGTGATGCCAAAGAAATATTTTTTGGATGGTGAAGTTTGCAGGATTTTAGCAATTCATACTCCCATAACTATATATGGGAGAGTCTGTTCCTCTCAGCCATTCCCTTTATCTTTAAACAGTGGGTCTTATAGCTAATCTCAGAAGTTCAAAAATAAAAGAATATATCATTGTTTCCATTGCTTTGACCGAACTGCAGTGGAGTTTAATACTTCAATACCTTTGAGTTCTCACACTGATAAATTACCTGTTCAAATCCTGTGCCCCATTTTCTATTTGGCGTCCTTTCTACACTAGGCCTATTAACTTTATTATAATACATTTGCTGTACATATAATTTATCTTATTTATATCATGTTTTGATACATGGAAATCTTTAATATTTGTGTGATCAAATATTTATTTGTTTTTCCTTTATGATTCTGGGAGTTTCCTATCCTGCATAAAAAGGTCTTTTTGGGCGGTGCCTGCGGCTCAGTTAGGTAGGGCACTAGCCCCTTATACCGAGGGTGGCAGGTTCGAACTCCGCCCCAGCCATCTAAAACAGCAATGACAACTGCGACAAGAAAAAAAAAAAATTAAAAAAAGGTCTTTTATATCCTAAAGTTCTATCAAATACACATCTCTTGATATTTTTATTGTTTTAATTTTGTTTGGATTTTTATACAATTAAAATTATTTTGGCACATATACACTGTTTGGTAGGGGGTCTAATTTCTCTATTCCCTTGGACAGAAAGCCAATCATTGTTTATGATGTCAGTCATTCTTTACTCCCATGAACTGAAATGACACCTTATGTGATATTCATATATATCCTTGGATTTCTTTCTGAAGTCTATTTTATTTTAACGATCTATTTTTCTTGTGCTGATGCCATATTGTTTTTCTCACAGCAGTCTGGTGAACTTGGAGGCAGGCAAATCCTTCTTCAGTTCTATTCTTTGTCATCGTTTTCTTGACATTTATTCTTCCACAGAAATATTAAAATCATTTTATCCAGTTGCCTTTAAAAGCCCCATTGGGATTTTTGATTCAAATTGCAAGAATTTTTAATATTAAATTAAACATGTAATATTGTCATATTGTCTTCACATTCATGTCCCTCCATTTCGTCTGGTTTTGTTTTATATTCTTTCATAAAATATTATTGCTTTCTTCGTATAGGTCCCAGACTTTCCATAAGGACATTGTACTTTTTGTAGCTATCTACATACTTCTAGATTATAGAGAAAAGCTTTTGACTTTTATATATTTCCCATATCCCCAGTTAATCTACCACATTATCTTCCCAATTCTAATTGTGTTTTAGGAGTCTTAAACGTCTATGTGTGCAATCATACCATACAAAGATGCCAATTATTTTCTTTCTTTTTTTTTTTTTTTTGAGACAGAACCTCAAGCTACCCCCTAGAGGGCCATGGCATCACAGCTCATAGCAACCTCCAACTCCTGGGCTCAAGCAAGTCTCCTGCCTCCACCTCCCAAGTAGCTGGGGCCACAGGCGCCTGCCACAATGCCCGGCCATTTTTTGGTTGTAGCCATCATTGTTGTTTGTCGGGCCCAGGCTGGGGATTCGAACCTGCCACCTTATGTGTACGTGGCTGGAGCCCTAGCTGATTGAGCCACAGGTGCCGAGCCTGATTTTATTTTTATTAAAATTTTTAATTTTGTCCATCATTGACTTTTCCATCAGTGGTGAATTTTTAAAATGGTGCCTTAAAATAGTATTTATTTTGCATTTAAGTACAAAGTACTTAAACTTTGCCTCGCTTACCTCACCCCAGGCCTGACGCAGCATTAGATCTGCTGCTTTTTAATGTTCTGTCTCATAGAAAATATTTCCTCATTCTTTTAAATTTCTTACAGTTTGGGGTCAAAAATTGGTTAAATATAGAGTTACCACATGACCCAGCAACTGTAAGAGAAATGAAAACATGATTTCCACGCCCGTAGCTCAATGCTTAGAGCGCCAGCCCCATGCAGTGGGGGTGGCAGTTTCCAACCTGGCCTGGACCTGCTAAACAAAAAACAGACAAACAAACAAAAAATCAGACCATTAGGATTTTTTTTTCTTTTTTCTTTTTTTTAGTTTCAAGAAGGTGAGATATGGTATTTGATTAGCTAGGAAAAATATTTTGCTTTAACAAGAGACATTCTAGCCTCTGCCGTGTTTTTAGGCCAGAATATATTTTCTAAAGACATCTCTTCTGACTATAAGAGAATAGATGTTTTTATGGGCATCCCAGTCACGATTTCTTCATAAATTCTAGCCTGATAGTCTAGTCTAGTCATACGTAATAAAAGAAATAAAGAAGCAACAGGTTGATTAAGAAAATAGTTACGATTTCTTCATATCACTCTCATAGGCTTTAGCCTCATTGATAACAACCCAAGAACACAAGACGCTAGTATTGCCATGGTAGGGGCCATGGCTGCAGGGCAATTTAAAAGAGGCAGAGTTCTCTAAACACTGTGTCCCTAGTATTTCCAGAAGATATTCAAGGAATGGAAAGGCTTATAAATAACATTGTAAAAGGAAGCATTGAATGGTAAAAGCTTCCAAATGAAGAGAATCACTGGGGTAATGGGAATATGGCTACTGCCTTCAGACACTGGGATGTTGTGGACAAGGGACTTGAGTATTCTTTGTAGCTCTAAAAGCAAAACTGGTATCACAAGGTAAATATTAACAATGCCAGTTTTGATTTTACCTCATTATAAAGAACTCGTAGCAGCTAATACTGCATGAAATAGAACATCTTTAAGGCTTCACATTCCCAAGCATGGGAATTGTTCATACTAAAATGGACAAACTTCATTTCTTAAATGATGTAGGACATTAAATCAATTCCACCTGAGATTCCACAGCTTATTTTATTACCCAGTCTGGAATTGCTGGTATAGTTTAATGAACATCTCTTTGTATAGTGCCAATAACCAGTTCTCACCTATTAACATCATATTATGCATTGGTTCTTTGTTGTTATTTTATTAATACTAGACTTAATAAAGTTTTCTGAGGAGCTGTGCTAGATTTTGTTTTGTTTTATCTTTAGTGGTTATAGAATAAAACTGGAGAATAATCTAAAATTAAGTTTAGGAACCTGACTGGGAGACTTGGGATAGCCAGAAGCACAGTGGACTTTTCAGAGGGCTGCAGAAAAGGGGTGGGTGGTCACCAATCCGGAGAGGTACCTACTTTTCTCAGGACGTAGGATTAAGATTTAAAAAAAGAAGTTCTTGCTCCAGTGATTATGAAGCCCTACTACATGTTGTCTCTGCTACTTAGGCTTCATTATACGTCCTCCAGGCAAGGACACAAGGTATAGAGAGGTCCATTAGCTCTATGCTGAAAACCACACACTTTTACAAAAAAGATCTGTGTCATTCACTTTTTCACCTGAGATGCCAAACAAGGGAAAGAATGAGAATTCATCTAATAAATTCCATACAAGGGTCCAGTGAGTACCAAACATTATTCTAACTATCCAAATTCCTTTTAATAAATGCCTTCCATGGGTAAGGGGATTTTAGAATGAAGAAAGACTCACTCCCATTTCCATCAGCTATAAATAAAGAAAACATCTGTGGGCAGGGCTTGAACTTGAGATACCATTCAAGGAAAAAAAAGGAAGTTTGAACATCAGAGATCCCACAGGGATGTTGCTTCTCAGCCAACATAAGGGGACTGGAACCGAGAAGAACCTACGTTCATTATCCTTTCAGTAACGCCCATGTTACATATTCCAAAATGGCTTCACAGAAAATCCACGGAAGAAGACAGCTGAAACATTCCCTGGTAAGTTATTGTCTTTGTATGATATACATTTAAAGGGAACTACAAATGTAAAGGCAGATGTGTAATATATGGCTGGCACCGTTTCATTTTCTTATACATCTTGCTACTGTCTGGGGGCAATGCTCTAGCGACTCCTGAAATATAATAGCTGCTTTCTCTCTCAGTACACAATTTGACAGCATTTATTCTTTCCTTCAGTGAACATAATTACTTCACATATGGAACCTGTGATAGCCTACAGGCATCTGAGAGAAACCAGAATCATGCAATCTGTCCCCTTTGCGGGCTTAATTTACATTCACGAGTGTCATTTTATTAGGGCTGGCATCATGTACAATAAAAATTACAGGTCAGCTATGGCATGTCACTGGGAAGTGTCCTTAAGTCAATAATGTGGTATTATTACACCCGGGATAATTTTACAAGGGGGATCTCACAGAAGGAATCTGACCCCTATTTCTTAGTTTTCAGCTTTCCTGTCACCTACAAGGTAATTCATTTAGAAATAAGTATGGTGACAAATAGTTTAGCCTCCTGTAAATGTTTGTGCTGTGTGTCATACCCTTCAATATAACTTTGTAATGACATCTACAATCTTAATGGACAGGGTAGATTTACCTTGCTAGCTATTAAAAGTGGGCATGTCTGGATTTGTGAAATCAAAATGGCATTGGTAAGAAGCGTGTGCCCTTTATTTTGGCTGTTTTGAGAGTGAAATTTAAGAGGATTGTGTTACTAACCCTTTCCACCATAATTTAAACAACATTGTTGGTTTAATGGATGTTCCCAGGGAATGGGAGGTGGGAGACCAGATGCAGGCATTACAACAACCAAGATCGGGTCTCCATTTGAACGATGAGGTGGTCTTGAAACAGCCCTTTACATGTGGCTCTCTTCTCTGGTGACAAAGTCAGAAATTATTTTAAAATGAGAAGAGATGGTCAGTAAAGTCTAAACTCTGACTTTTTTCATGATGCTCCATTCTCTTGTGATATACATAGCGTAATAAGTAAATGTAATTCCCCGATGGTAAAGATGGTGTCTACTGCACTAACCCCTGAGAGTCGTAGGCCAAGCTACAACAAGCTTTCTGCACAATTGCTAGAGACATTCTGCTTCATCCCACTGTGGTGGCTGCAAGCGTGAAGATTAGTGTATCAGTGGAAAACTAAAGCTGTATATGAAGGGGCAAAGTCAAGGATCAGGGTTCAGATGCTGAATTAGAAGCAGAATCATGGAAGTCCAGGCAGGCAAGAGAAAAGAGAGCATAGGAGAGGTTTGGGTAATTTTTTTAGTCATGGTAGGAGAGCTATGCACAATAGCACAAGCACTGGGATCAGACTCTAGGAAACCAAGAAGAGGCATAAGGATATTTTTCTTCACATTTTCATCCAGACTGGACCATGTGTGCTAATTCTACCAAAATTCCTCCAGTTGCTAATGAGTCGACTTCATAGGCTTCTTAGTATTTGTCCTTCCCTGGCCCCTTTGTTGATCAAGATGGGCAATTTCTGGAGATTTCTTGGAGATTTCTGTTGCTTTCAACCAAAGGTATCTTTACTGGTCCATTCAATTAAGAAACACTCTTGTGTCACCTAAGGTAAAGTTTAATTGAAGAACCATACATTTATGGTTCACTACATGCTAGAACTCTTCTCTGGATCCAAGGAAAACTAAGTCAATTTCTCCCCTCAAGGAGTCCACAGTCTATTTTTGAAAATGCAATATGATTGGTACAACAGTGAAGACAGTAATATAGCATAGGCAGTCCTCAGCTTACAAACGGGATAGGTTCTATAGACATGTTCTTAAGTTGAGTTTGTATGTAAATTGAAACAAGTACAATTACCAATCACCTGCAGTAGCCTTCGCTTGTAAGTGCAATTAAGTCATAGTCAGTTGGGTGTTTGTAACTTGGGTATTGTACTGAGGAAGGGAGAAACTAGTTCTTCTGAGAGATTAAAGAATGGAAAGGATTAGAAAGACTTTGTAAGAGGAGGTGAGACTCGGATTACTTCTCAGAGGATAATTCTTTTAATAGGCTCTCATTTGGTTAGCATTTTGAGTTAGGTTTCTAACTCAAAATGCTTTATACTGAAAGAAAATGCACAGTCTCAGTGAGTGAGAGCACGTTTGATGATTTGATTAAATCACTCATGCAAAGCCATCCAAATTCTATTTACCATTTCTTTGTTCTGCCGTTCTCTACGTGTGTTTACATTACAGGTAGGTTTCTCACACTTGTTAGAAAAATCGTAGTGCTATCCTGAGGTTTAATCCTACTATCTTACCATTCTCAGGGAAAAAAAAAAAAGAAAGAAAGAAAGAAAAAAAAAACCGAAAGCCTCTTTCCCAGTGATTTTAGAAGCTTTTCACAAACGTCGTCTCATTGCTTGCTGGCCGACATTGGTTCTGATGGTTTATTTGTATCATTTCCCTCGTGCATGTCATTCTCTGTGCTTTCAATTTTTTCCCCTCAGCTTTCGTTTCAGTAGTTTGATGGTCATGTGCCTAGGTGAGATTTTCTTTGCATTTTTTCTGCCTTGTGTCTATTGAGTTTTTTCTTGAATCTGCAAATTTACATCATTCACCAAATGTGGTACAAATTGAAGCCATCATTTAGAAATTTTCTTTCTGCCTCTTGCCCTTTCTGCTCTCTCTTTGAGACTCCAATTCCATGTGTGTTAGATCTTTTGATATTTTCCCACAGGTCTCTGAGGACCTCTTATGTTTTTCAATCTTCTCCTTGTTTTTCAGAGTAGAACATCTTCGTATGTTCTCTCTGTTCTCTTCATTCTCCTATTGATACCATTCAGTGCATTTCTTATTTCAGATGCTGTATTTTTCAGTTCTAAAATTTATGTTTGATTCTTCTTTTTCCTACTAGTTGTGTTAGATATGGGCCAATCACTTAACTTATCTGAGCCTTCCTTTGTTTATAAGTGAAATAGACAGAAATCTTGCTACTGGGCAAGTTAACTGTGATGTCTCAACACATGTAATATTTTCTACACAGTGTCTTAAAACAATAGCAGGTATTATTACAGTGGATTAATTTAATTGCTCCTAACTGGTCTCTACTACCAATCTTACTTTAACTCACTCTCCACTTTATGTTGAATTTACCGTTATAGAATAAAAATTAGTTATCTCCCATAAATGAGAGAGTTAAAAATGTTTTACATTTAACATCTTAATTTCTTTATTTGGCCTCTAATATTTTAATTATTTGACTCCCCTGCTTTCGCAGACTCAGCCCCTCACTTGCTGTTTCTCAACATGGCTATTATAGTAATGCATATGTGTATATACCTAGAGATGTATATATATATACATATAGACGATATAGAGATATATACATATACAGTATAATATATACACACATATATATATACATATACATAGAGATATACACATATACAGTATATATACACACATATATACATATACATATACACATATACAATATATATACACACATACAGTATATATGTATATATATGTGTGTGTATATATATGTATATATACTTACTGTGCTTTGAACTTCTTTTGAAAAAAGTTTAATTCACAGCACACCTAAGATCCTCTCAGGGCACACAGGTTGAAAATCAGTGTTCCAATACTACTTTATAAGCTATTTTTACCCTTTGTGTACTTACCACGTTGTATGACTGGGTTCAGACATAGCATCCTTTGTGGATTCTTTTCTGATTTTCCCTGAGAAAGACATTCTCTCCTCCCATTGTGCTCCCATGGCACTATATTTATGTCTCTATTATTGCGTTTCCATTTTATTGCAATTACCACCTGCTTATGTGTCTCTCTCCCCCTTCCCCCACCAGACTACAAAATCTTTGGTAACATAAACATGTCTTGTTCATTTTTGGATCCTGAGTTCACAAGCACAAACCTACATGATATAGTAAAAAGCTGAAAATAATATTTACATGTTGAATAAATATAGCTAGAAATGAAAACTAAGTCTATGTTTGAAGAGAAAAACCTATACACTTTTACCAACCTTAGCATAATAAAATAATTACTCATTTTTAATGGTGACTATATTAGCTAAATGTGGCTGCAAAACAAATTCCCCCAAATTTAGCAGCTTAAAGTGATAAGCAATGATTATATCATAGTATCTGTCAGATTCAGGGTTCCTGGCATAACTTAGCTGGATGCCTGGAGCTGAAGACCTCACTCCAGGCTGTAACCAAGGTGCTGACCAGAACTGCAGTATGTCACGGCTCAAGCAGAGGAAAACCCATTTGCAAATTCATGCGCAGAGCTATTGTCAGGTGTCAGGTCCTTGATGGCTGTTGTCCAGAGGTGTCAACTTCTTGTCCCCACATGAAAGGGCAGCTTTCAACATGGCAGCCGGCTTCCTCACAGAGTAAGTGGAGAGGAGAACACAGATGGGCTCTCCAGATAAAATACCTGATCTTTTGTAACCTAATCATGGGATAATACCCCATCATGTTTGCCATATTTCACTCATTATTATTGAGTCACTAGGTCTAGCCCCTAGTCAAGGAGGGATTGACTAGAGGTGTACCAGGAGGTAAGGAATCACTAAAGGTCATCTTAGAGGTTGTCTTGGTAACCACAATGGCAATTAGCAGTATCAAATAGGGTTTTTTTTCCTGATAATGAAAGTAATAAATTCTTGTTATTGAAAATTTGAAAACTAATTTTTTAAAGAAGAAGAAGAAACTATCTGTATGGAGCATTGCCCATTTTTATATAGTTGAAATGAGAGCATGTATGTCTTGTTTTTAGTTTCTATTTTTTCTAAAACTATTATACATATGATTATAATAGACATACCTTGTTTATCTATTCTCTACCTGTTGAATATTTAGAATATTTACTTTTTATTTCTATTATAGGCAACAATGCCATTATTTTCTAAGACTAGAGTCAAACAGTTTTCAAATAAGTGAGTTACTTGAAAATTTAGCTACCAGAAAGAAGAAAATAAATTCATGAATGGGAGTGGGAAATTATAGCTACCATAACAGCAGGAACATACAGGCTGTATGTCATTGTTAGAGAATGCCTTTTTAAATTTCTATTAAATCTGGTATTTCGAGAGTTTCATTTGATGATATTTACTTGGATCTAGTTAGCGAAATCATTGGTTTATACTTTATTTCAATTCTTCTTCTGAGGTGAGAAAGACATACTTTATCGATAAATCACACTCCAAAGGTTGACATAATAGCCCTGCTGCAATTATTCTTATTAGTAACAATCATAACCCTTGTTTAGTGTTTTACTTTGTGAAGAAGATAAAACAGGTATTATTATCATCTCTATATTCCAGAAATGTAGAGAGGTTAGAGTTATTTGCCCCAGGTTATCCAGCTATTAAGTGATGGAATATGCAAATTGTATAATTTGACACATTATGTAAATTAAACACAACACACACACAAAAGCCAACTGACATGCTTAAGTATATTTCTAAGTCAAGACTTCAAATGTATGTAAGTTTAGTTTATGGAAAAGCCAACCAACATCCTAATCTATATCTTCAAATCAACTTATCAAATTAATTTAAATTCAGTTTACTCAAAAAGTAACATGCTGAACTCTATCTTCAAATCAAAATTTGGGGTATAAGTAATTTCAGGGTTATTGATTCTATTCAGAGATGTGTAGGTAACACCTTTTGGAATTTCAGTAGATTTCCATGGTTACCATGGTAACTTTTCTTAAAGTTAGAAAGAGAAATTGGCTAAGAAAAATTAGATATTAAGTAGATTAAGATTTGCATAATATGTATTTTCTAAGAGAATCTAGGACATAAAAATATATAATATAATTTCTAAAATATATTGAAAGGCATATATTATAAAATTGTTGTATTAAAAAGCTGGAGACAGTGGTAAAAGCCTTATAGTCTTAGCTACTTGGGAGGATGAAGCAAGAGCATCTTTTGAGCTCAGGAGTTTGAGATTAGCCTGAGCAACATAGGAAGACCTTGCTTCAAAAAATACATATATTATAAGCAAATGTTATAGAATTGATAGGGAAAACTAAATGTACACATTTTTCTGAACCCAAATATGAGAATTATGAACATACACCATTGAAGGCACAGTTAATGCTTTCTGCATATAGTTGTTTTGTTCATTTTATTTTTATTTACAGAAATAGAATTGGCTTTTAAACTAGTAAAAGTTTGCTTAGGCTCTATCTCATGCACTCCCCCATTTGAGTGGATTTTAAGAGATATTTTATTTTGAAATAATTATAGACTCAGAAAGTTATAAAGATAGTATTAAATCTTGTATATGTTGTTTTTCCTAATAGTTCCATCTTATACAATTATGATAACATCAAACCCAGAAATTACCATTCGTACAATGTGTAATGTATAGTTTGCCATTTTATCACCTTTGTAGATTCATATAAGCACTGCTGCAATTACAGTATAGAATCATTTGACTGGGTGCCCATAGCTCAGTGGTTAGGGCTCCAGCCACATACACAGAGGCAGGTGGGTTCAAACTCCACCCAGGCCTGACAACTACAACAAAAAAATAGCTGGGCCTTGTGATGGGTGCCTGTAGTCCCAGCTTGTTGGGAGTCTGAGAGAAGAGTATCACTTAAGCCCAAGGGTTTGAGGTTGCTGTGAGCTATACTTAAGCCTAAGAGTTTGAGGTTGCTATGAGCTATGACAACATGGCACTCTACTAAGGACAATATACCAAGGACAACATAATGAGACTCTGTCTCAGAAAAAAAGAATATAGAACTGCAGGAATGTGTCTGATGCCACTTTGCTTTTCCCCACCATCCTTAACCCCTGGCCAATTTGTTCTCCATCTCTATGTTTGCATTTCAATAATTATATATCAAGGAAATCATATAGTTTGTGACTTTTATATTAGTGGGGTTTTTTAAATTCAGCATAATGGCCTTGAGATCCATTCAGGTTACATGTACCAATAGGTCCTTTGTATTATTGAATAGTATTGCATGGTATAAATGTATCACAGTGTGGTTAATCATTCAGGGTGCATGATTTTTTCAGGTTAATGTGAAGGTACAAGCAACCAAGTCACAATATTTGAATTTGTTAGGTAAGGTCCCTCTTGTAGTGTGTCCCACCCCCCAAAGGGTATGCCTTACACTCCTACATGTACCCATTAAATGAGAGCATGCCAATCTCCCCCTTATTTCTGCTCCCCCCAACTTGAATTGTATTGAGTTTTTCTCCTATGTGGGCATGAGTTAGACCGTCTACTGCCTTCGTATTATTATTGAGTACACTGGATATTTACTTTCCAATTCATGTGATACTTTACTAAGAAGAATGTGTTTCCAGTAAATCCAGGTAACCATAAAAGATGTAAAATCACCAGAGCATCTTTTTTAATGGCTGAGTAGTATTCCATGGTATACATATACCACAGTTTGTTAATCCATTCTTGAGTTGATGGGCATTTAAGTTGTTTCCATATCTTGGTGATTGTAAGTTAAACTGTGATAAACAATCTAGTGCAAACATTCTTATGATAAAATGGTTTTTTTCTTCTGCATAGCTTGAGGATGTCAGCCTGGGGAATGATTTTTATGAAGAGGACTTCAGCAGCAATTGCAACAACAAAAATAAACAACTGGGATTTAATTAAGCTGAAAATCTTCTGTACAGCTTAGGACACAATTAAAACAAATAGACAACCTTCAATCCTTGAAAAGATATTTGCCTGTTACAAATCTGGCAAAACCTTGGTAGCTAGGACCTATAGAGAACTCAAATTAATCATGAAAAAGAGCAAACAATATCCTCTGTCACTGGACATGAGACATAAACAGAAGCTTCTCTGAGGAAGACAGATGCACAGCTAACAAACCTATGAAAAAAATTCTCATTGCTCCTAATTATCAAGAGAAATGCAAGTCAAAACCACCTTGAGATATCACTAACCCCAATAAGATCAGCCCACCTCACAAACTCACAAAGTAGCAAATGCTGGCATGGATGTGGGGAACACTTTTACACTGTTGGTGGGACTGCACACTAGTACAGCCTTTTTGGAAAGAAGTATGGAGAACCCTCAAAGAACTCAAATTAGACCTCCCATTGGACCCCGCGATCCCACTACTAGGCATCTACTTAGGGTGACTATTTTTAACCAAGTGTATGAACTAAACTCACAAATGCTTATGAAGAAGAACTTATAAGGTATTCTGGTTTTTTTTTTTATATGAAAGAAGTAATTGAGGAAGAGAAAAGATAAAAGCTAAGCCCAAGTAATGCAGTTTTCAAGTTGAATAAAAGAACACTGTGGAACCTGGGTTTCTGGAGGATGGTTTAGGTTCTGATTTTCTGTTTGAATACCTTGTTCCTAGAAGTCAAACTTTACTCAAGTACCAGCCCCCAGAGAGCCACTGAAGTGATCCAAGCACACAGAAACATAAAGGAAACACTTACTTAGAGACACGAAGCCAAATCTAGTTTAAAAATCTTGGTGGTTCAGTACTAACTACATCTGTTCTAGGATAGCTATCCGAATAATTTTTAATTTATGACTTTCTTCTATACCAATATGATCTTGATCAGAAGTCTGAAAGAAAAAGGAAATTGATTGCATCCTCACAAACCCTGGTGTTCCCTGTTATGTATGCTTTCCATGTGCTCTCAGTCATATTCCTGTACAGTGTGCTAAGAAATCTGGAGTGACAACTAAAAACCTCGCTGTTGCTTGCCTGACGCAGCAGTGGCTCATCCTCTGATTTGCATTCTGATTGCTAGCAGGTTTATGGAGTGAATTATCCTTTTTATTGCTATCTATAACTTAAAAGACTGGTATTAAAATCTCTAGTGTAGCAATTTAGACCTGTTTGTTCGTCAGAATTGTGAAGTCTGTCTTATTTCCAAACTGAATTTTTCCTTTTCTAGAAATTAATTTTTAAAATAATTTGCTTGATGTAAATGTCAAAATATATCCCTGTCGTACTACATGCTCGATGGGTAGAACTGCATTTTTGTGAGTCTTGGTAAGAATTCACCTAGGTCAAAGAAAGGCTGTCCCCAACATTTCAAGAGCTCTTGGCAATCAATAAAAGACAAGTCCCCAAATAGACACCTATCTTACAAATGAAATGCAGATGAGTCATAAACAGGTTCAAAATGTTCCATCTTCTTTCTTCCCAGCTTTGGAGGAAAAATAATAATCAAATGTTTAGTCTTTGGTGGTCATAAAGATGCTAGTCAAGATATCATGAAGACAATAGGCTATATTTAAAAATTATTTTCCCCCTTTTTAGTTACTATACTGAATGTTGAAAACTATTTGAGATAATCATTCACATTCAGCTGAAATGTGACTTACCAATGTGTGTCAAAATCCTGAACATTTTTCAAACCCTTTACCCTGCAATTTTATCATAAAGAAATGACAGCGGGCATGCTAAATGTTTATGGACAACATATTGCTACATTTTTAATATGAAAAATTAGAAAAATCTTTACATGAAAAATAAAGTGATATACATAAATTTATTCAGCATACCCGTTATCATTTCTTTATGCTAGGTAAGAATAGAGGTTGTTTAACTAAATGATGGTATATTTGTACATGAAGATTCTTTGCAATAATTAAAAATTCTGTTCTGAAGACAACATGATTGATGTGGGAATATTTACAATATATTTCAAGCAAAAAATAATTTACATAGACTTTTCGGTTTGGGTGCCTGTATATATGTGTGTTTGTCCATGCTATTATTTCACATTAACTATTCATTATTTGCATGACAAAAAAGACCAGGAAGATGTTACAATAAAATAATAATACAGCTGAGATATTTCAACTATTTTTTCTGATTTATCATATTACTTTTTATGTTTACAAATCTGTGCAGGCTTTATGTATTGCAAACAGAATCAGTACTGAAAAAGAAGTGAAATGAATGAAAAAAAAGCTACTTTAAGAAAAAGCCAGAGAAAGGTTTCACTTTTCTTTTGGTAAATTTGACAAAAAATGATAGCTCTAAGAAGTCAGAGATTCATGCTGCACATAATGGATCCTTACAAAGAGAGCAACTTAATTTCGGTAACAAAAAATGGCATTGTTGCTCGTAGAGCGGGGACTAGAAACATAATGACTCATCTTTATTACATATTCCGTAACCTGAAGACTTGAAGAATAATAAATCTCAGTGCTCCTCAGACTTTTTGATATCATTGACATGAAGGTCTAGGTCTTCTTTTCACTTAATGTTCTAGTGTGGTTCATATGGGAGATGCCTTTACAGCTACTCAGGTCTTTGACTTAATAATGCATCAGCCGTCCAGCTATAAAGTGCCTTAGCAAATGTGTATCTATTACTTCTGCCCATGGGACTTTCAAGTTTCTAAATCTGCATTCTCTGGTGCATTGTTAGTATGCATTTTCCAAAGGGGTCTAATACAAGTTGGGAGTTAGAAGCCCACCCATAAGGAGCCTGTCCTATGTAGCGTCTCCAAGACTGGTTGTTACACAATTTCTTTTCAAATACACGACGCATTCATGAAGAGTGATTTAATTCTTAAAAAAAACTTGCATGCCTACAACACAGACTGTTCTTTCTTTTTTTCTATTTTCTTTTTAATTTTGGGTTAATTGAGGGTACAAACAACTAGGTTATAATATTTGCATTTGTTAGGTAGTATCCCTGTTGTGGTTTTGTCCCGCACCCAAGAGATGTGCCATATACCTTTACATTGTGCCCATTAAGTGGGAGCACACCAACCCTCTCCACTTCTCCCTTCTCCCCCCTCATCCTCCATCTCACCCCAAGTTAAATTGAATTGAGTTTTTCTCTTATATGGGCATGTATTAGATCATCTGCTGGATTACTATTAGCATTGAGTCACCCCAGGAATGAATTAACCAGTAGTGTTAAGTATATACCATGGAATACTACTCAGCAACACAGACCGTTCACGGTTCTCATACAACTCCTTGTCCTTCCCTAATCTGTACAAATATTCGTTCATGCTGGTTCTTAAATCCACTATACCCACACAGCCCTCTGTGAAATCAGAATGTGTCTTTTCATTTTTTATTTTCCATAGCTTGAAATTAAGGGCTTTTTAATGAGTAAACATTCAGAAAACATTTAGTGATTTAATATTGCCTGGTAATCTGACCCTGCAAATTCTGTGGATTTAACAAACCTCTTAAATATGAAAGTCTATTGGTGTGATGACAGATGTCTCAACTTGAGAACTTTTAAAGAAAAGTCCTATAACACCACAGGTGATATATTATCTTTGAGTCTATGTTCTAGTGTATACACACACATGAACACACAACATATCTTTTTTATTAAAAAAATTACATGTTGAATGAATTCTAAGTAATTTTCTCTCACAAAAACAATTATCTCTGAAGTGTTTGAAAGAATTTCTTGCTATGATCTATAAATTATCTTCTTTTAACCTTATTTATATTAATCATTGGCTTGGCAAATGTTTCTAAAACATCAGAGGAATCACTTCTTCCAAAAGTGAGATTGATTTATTGAACATACATTCACTTGTCACCTGCTATGTGTGACATACAATTGTACATGTTAGTATCAAATGCACACTTCACACCTGTGCAGACACGTGCAGGTTCACACACAGATATCCTTGCCATTGTAGAGCTTATCTCATAGTGGGAGGCCAGACATTAAGAAAAATAAGTAAAATATATATGTTAGATAGTGATAAGTACTATGAAGGAAAATAAAACAATGAAGGGATATCAGAGTTTGGAGGCGAGATAAATCCAAATAACCTCGACTCTACTGTATGTCTCAGTGTACAGTTCTTTATCGGCTTTGTTTCCTGTATCTTCCATCATTCCAGAATCTCTGCATTTATTAAGCTCTAGGGCAGAGCCTAGATTGGACTGAAAACCCAGAAATACTTACTTCAATCTTGCAATAGAGCCAAGAATACATAAAGAGATTAAAGAAATGATGAGGGATGTAGCACATATGTGTTCACACAGCACCAAGTAAAAGTCAGACACTCATCGCTTTTGACTAGCTTTCTTTTTAATAGGTCAACATCAAACATTTTAGGAATAGATATTCGGGTCCACTTCCATAGCACCTATACTAAAATGTCGTTGGGATTAAATATCACTGAAATACATTAGTTTTAGGTAGATAATTGTGTTACTTCTCTCCCTTCAACCCCTGAACCTATCCTATCGATGGCTGATGGTACATAATAGACGTGCAGAGGCACCCTGAATTTTGGAGGGAAATTGCCACTTAAAGTATCGGTAAATTGTGGATGCCTGAGAAATGTGATGGAGGCAGAAAGGAAGAAGAAAGGAAAAGAGGAAGAGGGGAAAGTGAAGGGGGGAGGGAAAGAGGGACAAAGGATGGAAAAAAGCAGGGAAGGAGAAGTGGAAGGATAAAAAAGTGAGGAAGTAAAAAGAAGTAGGATAAGAAGGGGAAAAAATGGGAGGTAGAAAGAGAAGGAGGAGCAATAATACAATTGTGGCAAAATATGAAAGAAACAGCAAACCTGGATATAATATTGCCAAATGTACATAAAGAATGCTTTATGGGATTTTTTTATTTTCTGGGGCTTTTTTCCCCCATGAAAATTTAAATTTTCTTATTTGCAAAGTTTCTGGCCATCGAAATCCTCTGAATTTAAGTCTCCCTTTCACGTCTACAAGTCACGTGTCTCTTTGGCAAGAGCTGCTACAGAATCTTACCTAGATATTTGCTTCCAAATTATTTTTTACTTGCCCAAGCATCTACAGTCTTCTATTGGTTTTAGTCCCCTGATGCTTACTCTTCCTTTATAATAAATATGTGGCATCCACCTAAAACGTCTGGTGCTGAAAGTCCTGATAGTTTACACATTGCTGTAACGTTCTGCTGAATGTCCTGACAATGTCTACATGATAGTTGGACCACAATCTTCAACAGAGCTATAATACTCGTTTTTCATTTTTTTAGGAACTGATTATTTGTGTAGTAAAACCTTTTTTTCTCAGTCAGTTTTGAGATCCATTGACTAATAATAGACAGGTCACTTTAACATTGTAACTCATATTTGACTTGTTTACTGTGGTTCCCACCTGCCAGTCCAAGACCCTCAACCATCCTGAACATTTTCCCCATCACTGAAGAATTTCTGGAACCCCCTCAAGAAGTTCTCATGTATACTCAGGAACAAGGCCCTCCAGCACAACGTGGCCTCCCACCTGCACTGTTGCTCTTCCCCTCGGTCCTGGATACTGCCCCAGCTGCCCCTCTTCAAGCAGGCATGGCTGATGGGCCCAGGCTTTCCTGTTGCATCCTCTGGTACCATTACCATGTCTTCCCCACTTTCAAGGCATTGAGGTTTATTGGAAAACTACATATCTATCAAAACACCTTTATATGTATTTTTCCCAGTATAAGATTACAAATATACGAACATGAGTTCTATCTGAGTCAGCATCTTGAGTATTAGAAAAAAATATAGAAAGCCTATCACCTAATTTCACCGATGAAATTGGTATTACCCATTTCCCAGTAACAAACAAGCACAATCTCATCCAGCTCTCAAGTCCAGCTCCTGACACTGAACCCACAACATTCACATGCAATGTTTTTCCAAAGCAGCACTGATGCTCAGTTCAGGGTCAGGGTATGTGGGAAATAAGAAAAAAATTCTGAGATTTGTGTAGTTGATTTGTGTAGTTTAGAGGAAATGGGGAATGACGGCAATTACCATGTCTTTTCATGGGGCTGTTCATGCACTTGAGGGTTTATAGAGCTGAAGCTTCAATGTATTCTATCTCAAAATATAGATAGAATAATGCTCTTCTCTCTCTCTCTCTCTTTCGCTCCCTTTCTCTTTTCCTTCCTCCGTCCTTCCCTCCCTCCTTCCTTTCTCTTTCTTTTCTTATCTTTTCTTTCTTTCTGTCTGTCTTTCTTTCTCTCTCTCTTTCTTTCTTTCTTTCTTTCTCTCTCTCTTTCTTTCTAATGTAATACTTTGTTGAAAACAGGCCTCGAAGCTGCGCTCCTTGCTTCTCAATTTATGACAGTTTCCACGAGCTTCATCTTTCACTTTTTATGCACAAGCTTCCTTCTGGGCCTCAGCTATGCAACTAAAAAGATGACAGGGACCCCAGTTTAGCTAGAACCCCTCTGACCACTGGTACATTGTTACTGGACAAAATCCAGGCTGACTCCTATTCCCTAAGGAGACGTTGGTGTCTACAGTCTCCTCTGCCCCTTAAATCAGTACAGTCCTGTTAGGCTTTACCAAGACAGGCCAGGAGAAATGCTCATCAAGGCCTTACACCAGTACTGAATGCTGTTTAGGCATAAATGGAAACCACCACCCCACGGGATCCACAGGATAATCCAGGTATTTGTCTTACTGATTCCTATTTTGATCTCTTCACTATTTTAGATTTTTGATCTCATTCCAAGTTTAGATTTCCTACTTCTCATGAACCATACAGATGATAATTCTTCATTCAGTACAGTAACTTTACAACTTATTTAATTCCAAGAGAGGCTTTGTTGAAAGAGGCAGAAAGACTATTTGAGGACATCTATATCTATCTATAGATATCAGTAACCCATATGACTCATTTCTCCCATTCCAAAGTTAATTGATAATTGACTCATTTGGCACTCAAGTACAAATTATATTACTTGTTTCCTATTTAACAATACTTTGTTTTGACAGTCCCAAAATGTAATTGCCTGCTATTGTACCTAATTAGCTTTATAATTTTGATATTTAAAAACAAATCACAACAACATAGATCTCAGCTAAGAATGTGCCTATCTGCCGATCTTTGACGCTGCCAAGTATCCACAGTCTGCCTAGAATGTGGGCTAAGCACATTGGATGCTTGAGCAAAGAGTGAGTTCACCCATCAGTCATCCAATCCAGTGTCTCAGGAAAAAAGAATGACCTTGTTAATTCTGTGTTCATGCACCTCTGTAAGCTAAGTAAATCGTATGAAAGGACTTCTCCAGCATGTCTATCCCTTACCCATGCATACTACGTAGAGGCTGGCCTCCTGGACCTAGCCCCATTACCTTCGTGGAAGTGGCTGGTGGCAAGCCTTGTTCCATCCCATCTTCTCCTTTGCTCACTTCTCCCTCACAACCATTTCTGGGCTGGCTCTCTGCTTCCTACTCAGCCTCACACATCCAGTTCTGATGACCGTTTACTACTCTGGGCCTAACCCACACTGAACTCCATTCTCTTGGATTCCTCATATTCCTTCTGATGGGATGTAACCTCAGGCAGAGGCACACAAATCACGGAAGCCTTGAGACTGTCTCTCTTTATGTACCGTCCCCACCGGGCCAGAGGCAGAGATGGGGGCCGTGGAGCTCCAGAGTCAGAAACACCTGCAGTAATTTAAAAATAAAGATTTCCATTCCCCCACTTCTAGGAAATGTAATTGACAAAATTGAGGATGGCATCTTAATTTTTTTTTCTTTATTTGAACTGTGTGTTTTCCTGATTGAAATGAGTATAAGCCCCCCGCCCCCAGCCTTTCAGATCCAGTAGTAATAGGGTTAATTTCAATCTGATTAAGAATTTTAACCTGTGTGTAAGAAAGTGCTCAAGCTGAAATAATTGGCTGACTTCTTTGTAATGCCCATCTTCACATTTGTAAATTCCTCTGAACACAATGTGAGAATTCTCTGTATGCATTATCTCTGGCATAGTTATGTATATAAACCATTCTTGTGGAATCAAAGAGCTCTGTGGGTCCGATTTTTCTGTGAGGTTTATAAAAGATTCTCTCCTAAATATCTTGAGGCAGCTTTTGGCTAACACACTTTGGGACTCACAGATTTAACTTCTGATGTCACCGTATGTCTTGAATCAAGTCTTCCCTGGTACACCGGAGAGCGGTTCCAGCTCAGAACGCCACCGCTTCTTGTTTATGTGTCTCTAATGGCACTTATCACAATGTATCCTGAATGGCATTTGTTTTCATTTATCTTATTTTGCTGTCATTTCAGGGTAAACCACTACCACCTGTCAGCAAAATGTGAGGGTAATGAAGCTGAAAATCAGGGGAGGGTCAGGAATGGGGTAGTGAAGAGTTATTATCAAAATGCCAAACTACGTTCACGCTCCTCTGGTGGGAGCAGAGTTGCACATGTGGCTAATGGAACAAGAAACACTGAATCCACGGAAGGCATGTGTAGGAATCAAGGTCTGTGAGGAAACATGAGGTCTCGGCAGGAGGAAGCTATTAAGAAGGCCAACACGAGAAGTAATGGTAATACTCACTTGTGCTATGACAATGTATTTTCATGATGGACACCCATTACCATTTTGAGTTGTTTCTTGAAGGTCCAGGGCCTCTCATATCAGAATCTTCAAGCAGCTGTGAATCCAATTTTCCATAATTCTCTAACTGCCCTGACTGTTGCTGTTCTTGTCCTCATTATGGGTAAAGCCCTCCCCAACACACACGATGTAATAAGTTAATTTGCATAAATGAATGAAGTAGATTTGTATTTCTCACTTTTCAGAGTTAACAGAGATTTTTAGCAGATATACGGGTTGTGCCTACTAGCATCTTCTTTCCGTGGTCAAGGTAGCAAGTTCTCCAATTATACTTTCTCCTGCCTCATTAGTCTTCACCTATTAGCAAATAAGTTTTTCTTAATGGGGTATTTAGAAACATTGTCGCACTGGTCATTTATAATAAGAAGAAAAGACTACAGTAAACTCATGCCCTGAGCTCTAATGTATTGTTTAATTCTACTCCATCTGTAAGTGTTTACTTTCTGTTATTCACCGCATGAGAAGAGGCTAATTTATATAGTGTTTACATGGCATTTCCCCCAGTGAGGTGTCTGCTGTCATGCTTCTGTGACTCTATTATACCAGCAAATGATACCACACTGCTTCCAATTGCTTTAATATAAAAATCAATAAAAAGAATTAAGTGGGGGGGGAATTCCCTTATATCAAAAAAGTATGAAACAAACAGTACAGAGGAAAAAAAAATCTTTAACATGTTTGGTTCAACTTTTTTTCCTCTTGTTTTGTGTTTCTTCTTCAAAAATAAAAGAGTTGCCTCCTGTGTATCTCAGAGGCACAGCTGTAGGATCCGGGGGCCACTGTCATGGCATCACTAACAGTCACTATGCAACAGGCACAGTACAAGGCGGGAGAAGGGCCCATCAGAAAGCCGGCAGCATCGTTCAGAAACGCTCTCCTCCTTCCACTGCTCTCCATCGTCTGGGTTTTTCTTCTTCACGAAATGGTCGTAGTTCCCAGTTTGGGTGAGAAAATAATAATCCAAGGAAGCCAAAATGATAGAAAAACGTGTGCAGCAAGTCACAGGGATGTGACCCAAACGAAGGAGCCAGCCAATGCTGTGAGGCACAGGAGGCAAAAAAAGAAATATGGCAGAGGTCAGAGGCTGCCGGCTGAATTCACTAAGAAAGTTGGATGCTGTGGATAGGTTGGAGGCCTTTTAGTCCAAGAGATTTTTTTTTCTTTTTCACTGTCATCAGAGATTTCAGTCTTCATAAGTCAAATTTTTGGCAAAGCATTTCTGGTATCCTTTTGGTAATACCCACACCAAACAGGTATGAGTCAGAGGCAGAACTGACCCCACTCAAAGCCCATTTTGCTTCTAGTCCTGCAGGTGGGCAATCGGTCAGATTACCCCCATAGGGAAACACTTCTTCGCAGAGAGAGAGAGAGTTCCTGTTCCAGAATAGCTGGTTTGAAAAATTACTTCCTATGTAAGGCTTCCCATTACAGAGATGTCTTACAGGGATCTCCAGCCATGCACACACCCCCAGAATACTTTTCTGTTTGTATTCTAGGTTCAGTATTTACAATGAACCCTGCCTGCAATATACTCCCCCAAATATTACCATATATGCATATTTTGTGTATAAATACGTGGGTGTTTCATCACAAAGATTCTTAAGGCCGATGTGACTTAATTCATTCCATAACGAATAGAATCATTTTAAGAAATAGATTTGAGAGAAGACGATAGAATGATTTTATCCTCCTCCAAGTAAAGGTAAAATTCACGTTTGTTAAAAAAAAAAAAAAATCAGGTTAGCTAAAAAGAAAGGGTTGGGTAGGGAGCTTTTGCTAAGGCCACTTGGGAGCCATTCATGTGGGTGGTGGCCATTTACTCGTCAATAAAACATGACTACTTACCATAGCAACCGGAGTGGTGGGTGACGCCTGGGCTGCCTCTGAGATGCAGTGCTTTAATAAAGAAATACTTGCAGTGAAGAATGAACCAACACATGGGCACTTTTTTACAATCTCATAATAGAAAACAATATCTTTTTCCAAAGCATTTATATGTTCCTGATTTTTAATACCCAGCTACTGTGTGATAATCAATACAATACGCTACAAGCCATTTGTCTCTCTCTGTGACTGGCTTGCCTTCGAAAGAGATCATTTTTATTTGGGTGCTTGTTTCAACAATATGAATGTTGCATTTCAGAAGGCACCAAGCTGTGGTGGGGGAAGCCAGCCTTTCCTTTTCTAGAAGGGGGAGTGTAAAGTGACTCAAGTCCCTGCCAGGGGAAGGCACAGGTTCCTGTGACTCTCTGAGGTCTGACCAGATGGATGGCTCACAAATTATCTCCTCATTTCTTCCGCATTTCACTCAGAGAGGAGGGGCTTAATGGGTTTTACTCAATGTATGCGCTAAGTCACAATGGTCTACTGAGGAGGCTGCTGACGGCTTTCAGCTGCAAATTAGATCCTCCATGCTTCTTTCTAAGCTCATTTATATACTTTGGCTGCAAGTTTAAAGTTTACAACACCCTGAGCTTTCCATCTGAGAGTCTTGAATTATCTTGTTATAATACTACTCCCTGTGAGTGACTTCAAAATTTTACAATAATGTTTATTTTGCATGTGTGGGATTATTCATGTATAATTACTGCAGGCAGGTATATTCCATATGTTATAAAAGTTAAATTTTTACTTGGAAATCATAGCCAAGGCACACTTTTTTTTCCCCAATGAAAGTAATTTCAATTGAAGTAAGACCCTCTAATACCACCATCTGTACAAGTAAATTACTTTCAGAGTAATTAAATATGCATATCTGAGCCATGTACTGTACAGATGAACCCAGTTTTATTGAAGCAATATGCTTATAAATCCCCTAGGTATTAAAGATGAAGAACCCATGGCATTTTTAGTTCATGCAGATACAAATAAGCACAAAGAAAGACATGTGAGCCCTTTCTTCTTTTCTAAAAATACATTTATCAACTTTTTCTAGTTAATAAATGTTTCTTACCAAGCAGCATGATCAACATTTGTGTTGGTCTAACATTGTCCACTGATTTAAAGCTTCACCAGCTATTTGCATGTTGTAGGTCTGTCTGGATTTATGATAGGTGCCCGCTCACTTCTACTAGTTCCTGGGGAGCAGAGCAAATGCAGTGAAACTGAAATCATTAAGTTGTCTGAACTCATCAGTTGGACTTGCCACTTCATGAACGAGCACTGCATAGCCAATTGGAATTCATGGCCCCAGCCATTTATTGCATCATCATGGTTTATAATCCATAACAAATACAAATATAGAGGGGGTCCTAACGATATGATACATCTGACCTGCCAGCCTACCTCCTGGGCTTTGCCTAGTGAGCTTGTACTTGGGGGCCAAAGTAAAGAGCGTGCTCTCTGTAGTTACCTCTGCAAGGCCTGACTCAGATCCCCAGCCCATGTCTTTGACCTTGTTATCACCTCAACAGCAGCCAGTCTCAACAGAGAAAAGCTGCCATTCATGTATGTTCTTCCAGAAACAAGGCTTGGTGAGGCCTGGTTGAGGTCAGTCTGAAAGTGGTTTCCTACTGTGGTGAGACCCCCAGTTGCTCTTATGGAGCATTACTGTCCTCCTTCCTGGGACTGACAAGCTGGGCCCTGGAAACGGTCTGACAAATTCGAGGTGACCAAAGGAAAACTCTTTGTCAGGAACCCTTTCCTCCCAGATCTTTAGAAATGGAATGTCTTTCTAGCACATTGTTCCCAATCTTTGGGATTTTGGTAATCAATTTTCATTTCCTTCACATTAGTAATTCTCATTAAGGGCAAATTAAACTTTTATTGGAAAGTGTTAGGGCTTGTTCTTATTTCTAGCTTCTTCTTATCTTTGTAATCATATTCAAAGTAGATAAAATCTGCAATTGCATATGAAATACTTTCTGATTCTTACTTATGCAGCTTCAGTGACACAACGGATTAGCATGTGGTACTTATATAATTCTTACTTTCTTGCCCTTTAACAAATAAACCAAGTCAATAAATGAATACTTCCTTAAACAAAGGACATTCCAAATCGCCCCTGGAACAGAAGCACGAGGGAATGAATGCTGTATGTATCTTCCTTGGAGCATTTAGTTTTTTGTCTCTAATTAAAGGAGACATAAAACAAAATACTTTAAGAGTCAAAGTCCACATAATATTATTAAAATGCATTTAAGACTATGTATTATAAAGCTGAAATTGTCCTCTACATGCAATCTCATGGTTTCTTCTGTCTTTGAGTCAGAACTCATGTTAAACCATCCTACTCAGTGAGTCCTCTTTGTCAAAGCTGCCTGAGAGGAGAGGTTTGCCACTGGTGGCCCATGACTGAGTCATGGTCCAAACTGTTACCAATCTGCCACTCAAAGAGGAAAATAGCCACAAGATAATAAGATTTTCATAATGCTGTATTCATGGAAATTATAAGAACTATCCTTTATCCTGGTAGTTAAGAACATGAACTCTAGGCCCAGACTGTGCCATTGGCGAGCTATGACACCAAGACAAGTTAAATGATCTCTCTGTGCCACAGCTGCTTTGGGGTTGCTTCCTCACCCTTAAAATGGGAATAATAGAATCGCACACTTTCTAGAGTTGATGTGGGGATCAAATAATGTTATATATACAGCGTGCTCAAAATAGTGCCTGACAGATAGTAAGGGCTTGAGAACTATCAGCCATGAGGATGTTGTATGTGTCTTCCTTTCATATTTGATTTAAAAATGGCCAAACTAGACTCTTCCCATATAGGTGCACCTATTCTTTATTGCAGTAACTATACTTGTAGTCTTATATTTATTCGTGTGTGTGTGTATTTGACATGGATCCATAAAAAAACCCAGAAGGTCATGAACATGTTTAGGGCTCAACTTCACAGCTGCAAAGTTTTTCTTCCTAATTTAAAGCCCTTTTGTTACAGAAGAAGTCCATTGTTACCGTCTGGAGGAAAAAAAGTTGCCCACAATACTTTACAGTAATTTCTTTCTTTCTTCTTCTTTTTTTTTTTTTTTTTGAGACAGAGTCTTACTCTGTCATCCTGGGTAGAATGCCATGGTGGTGTCATAGCTCACAGCAACCTCAAACTGTAGGGCTCAAGTGATCTTCTGGTCTCAGCCTTCCAAGTAGCTGGCACTACAGGCCTGTGCCACCATGCCTGGCTAGTTTTTAGTAGAGACAAGGTCTCGCTCTTGCATAGGTCTTGAACTCCTGAGCTCAAGCAATCCACCTGCCTCAGCCTCCCAGAGTGATAGGATTATAGGCGGTATCACTGCACCCAGCTCATAGTAATTTTCTAATCAGAGACTTAAACGGGATGTTTATTTTCTCTTTGTTAATGAACTGAAATGTGTTTTCCAAAACTGACTACAGATTATGAAGTCAAATGGTAATAACAAAAGAGTCCAATATAACTTAGAGACTTTTAATCATGGAATCTTATAGAAATTTATACATTATGGCTTGTCTGTGCTTATCTTGTTTGGATAAATGTGATTCTTCCTCAGACGTGCATTAGGGCTCTAGAAAGTGTTCGCAGGGATAAGATCTGATTTTATTGAGCACTACCAATGAGATCACAGGTCCATCCAGTCTGAAGTTCTGAAAGTCACATCTATTGAGCAATAGCACATCACACAGATTCCCTAAAATGTGAACAACTCCAGAAAAAGAATAACTGGGTAGTCTGTGTACCATTTGTTTTAATTGGAAAAAGTTGGTTGTTTGGGCCAGAAAGAGGCAACCTTTTATTTTCATGTTTTCTTTATTTTCTGCAATGATTATATATTGCCTTTTTCAGGCAAAACCAATACATAGTTTATAAGGTACATAGTTGCCTTTGGCTTTAGGCTGGCTCTCCGTGCTACAATCTTAGACCTCTTAAGTATACCACAATACAGATGGTAAACTCTTCCTGACCCTACTAAGAGCACAACATAATCACAGGGACAATCATTTTAATTACATGGTGAGTTGGGCCACACACAGAGTTGATGTTTTGAGCTGTCTAGAGGCCCAGGACTGGGAGGATTAGTAGGAACAAGGAAGGGAATCAGAATGGAGTATTTGCTGGAAGAGATTAAAAGCCAAACTATTATAGGAGAAGCAAGGTAGTTGAAAGAGGCAGCAGATAAGCAGGTCTCTTAAAATTGTTCACTTTCTCAAGGCATTTCAACCAAATATGAAAGCCGCTCATCCTACCTTTAGTCTCTAAATACAAGTAAGTAAAAGAATGGACATATCTCTCGTTTGCACATTTTCTGTCATCATTTTAAGATACCTCTCAGTGAAAATCTGAGGAGTAGAAACTTTACCTGAAAACTTTTCCCTTAAGAAAGCACATATTTTCTTATCATGGATTTGAAGTACATGGCTTTTGAATATCCTTTGAAGTAACCTTAAACTCTGTAGGCTACTCTAAATGAAGCGCCCTCCGTCATAATGCACTCTGTATATTTACATATATAAATCTGGATTTCTTTGGAGGATGACTCTCAACCTTCACCATCATCCCAAATCATAGCCTAAAGAAAAACATTCATTAGTAATCAATATTAAATCACTGAAACGTAAAATAAAATTACTATGGGTGTCAAAAGAAATGTATAGTTTAATGTGGAAAATTATTTTAGATTTCTGGGTTGCTTTGCTGACTTCTCAGTGAAGTTTCTGGGTTGGGGCTTGTTTGTGTGTCTGTTTTGTTATTATTGCTGTGTGTGGAGTTTTTGCTTTCTGATCATCATATGACAATTTTTTTAATTAGATCTTGTTTGTTGGATCTGACATTATTGTTACCAAGGAAATCTAAGAACCCGAATACCAAGTAAATACAAGCCCTTTAATGGAAGTAAGACTTAGGACATCAAGTCCGAGAAGCATCCAAAGGTATTTGCTCTTATCCTTCAACACAGATAAGATTTTACTTTTTCGTTTTTAAATATTATTGATTCAACTTGTATGTTTTCTATTTTGTTCAACTCCAGGACACAAACAGATACTTGAACTTTTTAGATACACTTTTGTTTTCAGCCTTGGAGGACGATGTGAAGTGTGGGGGAGATTGGAAGCTTTTTCTTATACTAAAATAGGTATGTTTATCTTTATGCATGACCTTTGAAAGCAAAACTATGTACACTTTCTAAAATTATTTCAAGACCTAAAATAAAGTAGGTTCCAAAAGCAGTACTTTCTAAATGCCAAGAAAAATAACAGAATGTTCTTATGTTTACAATTCTTCTTCAACTGTTTTAGAGAAAGAATTTTAAAATAGATTTTGTCTAGGAAAGATAGTGTTCATTTAAATTATACCAGCATGAGATTATGCCACAAGATGGTGTCATCTATTTAAAATAGTTTTGTTGTCTCCTGGGATGTTTACTTGAAATAGTTACACTAAATGAGAGTTTTACTAAAGAAAAATTAAATTTCCAATTTTTTTTTTTTTTACAACAACATTCTGCAAGGCAAAAGGAAACTTACAAGTTTTGGGAAATAGTGAAGCCTCACACACTGAGGCACCATTTGGCACTTACACTATACTACCAACTGTGGAGTTTTAATTGCATTTGCTTTCAGAACTCTGGAAAAATACAAGGAAGGCTGGATATAAAATAGTATCTCACTTAATTTTTTTTTTCATTCTGGAAGTTAAGAGATAGAGTCAAAACTACTTATATGACAATATGTAGATATCCAATTAAAAAAGAAGATTGGAAATAAGCTAACAGATACTCAGAATAAGTACTATTTAGCTTTGTTAGAGAAAAAAATCATTAGCTTAATCACAAGTCTGCTCAGAAAAAAAAAAATCTGATAGCAACACATTAGAATTTTCTGGCTTAAACTAATCTCTTTTGTTAAGAGTTACCATCCAAAGTATGGCCAAGGTGATTAAACGATATCTAAACTATATCTAAATTGTCCATGAGAGGAACATCAGTAAAAACAACAAAAATTAGTGTAAAACTATACCAGATGGCCTTCCGTTTGGGGATGTGAGAGAGTAAATGAGTCTGAATTTACCCTTTCATCTTAAACAACTAGAAAATGAAACAAAATCTATGATGCAACTGACTTTAGAGAATAGACCCTCGGTATCGGAGAACTATGATTCCTGAGGAGGAAAAATTAAAACGAATGTCTGGAAATTGCCTCAAGCCATAAATCCGGTATAGTGAAGGAGAACCCAAAAAGCTTCCAGAAGATTCACTGAAATGAGAAGACAACTGTTAGCTTTCCACTAGTCCAAAAGGGCTCGAATTTTCAAGGCAGTATCTCAGAAAGAAGTGAGATACACAGAAAGAGCTTCAGAAATCTGCATAAAGTCTCCCTAAGTTTTTGAATGAATAGCAATCTGCATATGTAGAAATTTCATGAGGTCAGGCAAAATCTATTTTTACAGAAAAGACAATAACTAAAAAGCTAAAAGCAAATAATTCCTACAAATTTGTACAAAGCAGGAAACTATTCAAGGTCCCACCAGCCAAAGTGAGAAACCTCATTGACTATGTGGGACATTGATAGGAGAACTGAGAAAGGTTACCAATTATTGGTGGGGTTAAGCTTAGCCTAGAGTAAATCCTATTCTAGAATTACCTTAAAATTCTAAAAACAAACTAATTATCAAGTAACTAGACTGTTCTTAAAAGAAATATAATAATATCCGACATTCTAATATGTAAGACTCGTACTATTTGACATGAATAAAATATATCTACACATAAGACAGAGCAGGAGAACTTGAACTATAACTAGGAAAAAAATCATTTTACAGAAATATAAAAAGGGGCAGAGATAATGGGAGTAAGCAAAGATGTTAATTATATGTGGAAAGAATTAAAGGAAGAATGAGCATAATGTGGAGAAGAATAGAATATTTTACAAAGACCCAATTGAAACTTCTAGAGATGGACATAAAATACCTAAAATGAAAATTTCATGAAATAACATTAACATCACAATAGACACTTCAGAAGAATAATGCTAGTGAATGTGACAAAACAGAACAAGAGACTATCTAAAGTGAAGGTCAGAAAGAATAATGTCTAAGAAAAAAAAAAAAGAAATAAAATGAGCAATAGCAGAGCCTCAGTAACCTATAAAATAGTTTCAAGTGCTCTAGCATAGGTATAAAATCAATGAAGGAAAAGAAAGAGACTAAAGACATGACTAATTTTTTTCTAAATTAAATGACAAGATAACCCTACAGACCCAAGAAATATGTTGAACTCCAAGAAAGATGAACCCAACCAAAAACATGCTAAAGCACATGTAATACAATTCCTGAAAAGCCTTAATAAGGAGGAACACTTCAAAAAGGCCAATAAAAATATACATTAAGTACAGAGAAAAAAAATAACAACAGATTTTTTTTTATTAGAAGGTTAGCAATCCAGAAGACAATGGAATGATATCTTTAAAGTAGTGAAGAAAAAAAAAATAACCTGTCAATATTAATATCAATTTAAATATTTCAAAACTGAAGTTGAAAAAGGATATTTTTCAGGAAATAAAAGTAGAGCATGTTAAAGAAATGTTATAAGGAGTTTTTCAGATAGAAAGAAAATATTTGCTGGCAGTGCCTGTGGCTCAAAGTAGTAAAGCACCAGACCCATATGCTCGAGGTGGTGGGTTCAAACCCAGCCCCAGACAAAAAAAATACTTCAATAAAAAAAAAAAAAAGAAAGAAAGAAAATATTTGCAGATGAAAACTTGGAGCTACACAATGAAACAAAGAGTGTTAGAAATCATAAACTTGTGACTAAATATAAAAGACTTTTATTTCCTTATTTTAAAAAATTTCCAAATGATAATTGACTATTTAAAATAAGAAACATTCCTGGGCTAAAACTGGGTTATAGCTTTCCTATGAAAGCTATAGATTAGTTTCATAGTAGGGCTGAGTACATTGGATACTTTTTCTTCCATTCTTGGGATACTTTGCTAAGAAGAATATTTTCCAGCTCCATCCATGCAAACATGAAGGAGGTAAAGTCTCCATCTTTCTTAGTGGATGAATAGTATTCCATGGTGTACATATAGCACAGTTTATTGATCCATTTGTGAATTGATGGGCACTTGGGCTTCTTCCATGACCTAGCAATTATGAATTGGGCTGCAATGAACATTCTGATACAGATATCTTTATTGTAGTGTGATTTGTGGTCTTCTGGATATATACCTAATAGAGAAATTATAGGATCAAATGGCCGGTCTACTTTTAGTTCTCTAAGTGTTCTCCAGATGTCTTTCCAAAAGGAACGAATTAGTTTGCCATCCTATCCTCAGCAGTGTAGAAGTGTTCCCTTTTCTCCACAACCACACCAGCATCTGTGATTTTGGGATTTTGTGATATGGGCTAATCTTACTGGTGTTAGATGATATCTCAAAGTAGTTTTGATTTGCATTTCTCTGATGATTAAGGAT
>CAUYQV010178556.1:0-15782 GCA_963574575.1 Galagoides demidoff
AATTTTCCTTATAGAGGTCCTTCACCTCTTTTGTTAGGTATATAGATAAATTTTTCGAACATGATGTTGAATGGTAGAAACAGCAAGTTTATAAAGGGTATGAAGATCACTATATTAGCATAAGATTGCTAAATATATTAACAGGAGAACATAGATTGCTTTTAAGTACATAGAGTAAAGACAATTGGGTACCATCCTAACATGTTTTTAATCTTGGTGAGAAGATTTCCATTATATTATTTACTGTATCTTCAAACTATTTGATAACTGTGCAAAGTTTTAAGAGGAGGAACAGTGACGTATCAGTGGTAATGCCAAGTTAGGTACTGGCTTCTCTGGGAATGATGCAGCAGCGTCAGAGAAACCCAGCTAAAATTCTGCTCACTTCAACTAAACACACTTTCTGAATGCTTTTTGTGTACAAGATAATTCTGTGAGATTAAACCATTTTAAAACCAGTATCAACGTGAGACTTCTGTTCCTGACAATGTGATGGATTAAATACCCCAAAAATCATTCTCAATGCAAAACTCCTAAAAATGTCAGATGAAATATACAAAACATCCTTTAAAATGCACAGAAGAGCCGGCAAAAAAGGCAAGAAATGTTCTAAGGAGTGGAACACAAGGTGAAAGGACGCACGCAGGGCAGCAGAGAAGCTGGGCTTCTGCCTGTCCCTGCCGCCCGCTGGGGACTGGCGACCAGAACTTTGGTTCTCACAGGGCAGGACAAGAATACAGGAACAAGTACAGGAACAAAGCTTAGACTACCCACCGTGGGATGTCATGCTGGAGATACCAATTGAGCCAACTACAGGAAGTATTTCATAAACTTCAGGAGAAAGAAAAATAATCCCAAGGGGAAAGAAGTTCTGAATTATAAAATAAAATGTTCTGCTTTAAAGTTAAGGGAGAATGAAAGGAAAAGGATATATAAGACTTTCCTAAAGAAGAATCAGAGGCGTGTTTTCCTGGGGTAAGGGAGGAATTGCTCTACAAGATCCATTGTAAAGCTATAATATGTAAAAGTAGGTGCGATTGATAGAGAGACAGACTAAAATGGGTCAAACAGAGCCTAGAAACAGACACGTACCTACATGGAAACCTGATTGTGTTAAGGACTGTGTCGCAGACCTCTGAGGAGAAGGAACTGTGCATGAATCAGGCTGAGAAAATGGATCATTTCTATGGGGGGAATGAAAGCAGATGCCTACTGGAAAACAGTTCTCTGAGGGCCTCACGTTTCTGCACGTCTTTCAAACAGAAGCTCTGGCTGCTTTTGTTCGAGAATACCTTCTCAAAGATAGCCTGGAAAGATAGAGACAGTATCTCCCTCTGCAGCAAAGGGGAAGTTTGATGACTCTCCAGTATAAAAAAAATAAAGTATCTCCGGGGTAAATGGTAGGCATAATTACTGCCTGTTAACAAAAGATTTTGTTTCCCTAAGTTTTCTCTTCAATAATGCAACCCACTGTGTATGCAGTTGGCACCTGACCTTTGCATCACCCTGCTGGACCTGTGGCCCGAGGAACCGCATGAATGCTGATACTCTAGCTGCTGTTATTTCTGTGAGTGACAAAGACCCTGTCCCAGGAATCTTACATCTTCTGCTAGTACCCATGAACCTGTGTCAGACTAACTTACGAGCTTGCAAGCAAAGTAACATCTTAGACTCTCCAGAGTTCTTGACAATCCCTACCTCAGGTGATACCCAAAAAATAATTCCTGACAGATTAATAACTTCAGGAAAGACCAAACTTTAAATAATACAGAGACATAGTTGACTACGTCTGAGAAATACATCATAAGTAATATATGGCTATATCAAGCTTTAAAGAAAATGGTTAACAAAAATATATCAAAATAATATGTTTATGAGAAAAGAAGTTCACAAATTTGGAAAAGTATTTTGAGATAGCTATAACCAGTGGAAAATTTTTCCAGAATCTATAAAGAGCTTCTTAAAAAAAAAAAAAAGGACAAATACCCCAAAAGAAAAATAGACCCCCCCCCAAACAGAAGAATGTCATGGAAAAAGAAATATAATAAGCCTTGTAAATATATGTGTACAAGAAAACCACATTGAAATACTATTTTATGTCCATCAAGTCTGTCAAAAACTGAAGAGTATGATAATATTTAGTATTTACAAGGAGGTTGATCAAGGGGAAATATTTATATATTGCTGATAGGTAATGCAATTGGATAACTAAATTTAGGGGAAAATATAACAATTTAACAAAGTTGTGCATAACCTAAAACTCAATACATCTACACATATTCCTAGAGAAATGCTTGTGTTTTACTACCAGGATGCATGTATAAGAAAGCTTATCAGAATACGTTTGTAATAGCAAAATTAGTTAATTAATTAATGAATTAAAAATGAACACTGAGAAACACAAATATTCTTGGAAAGAACAAAGTATAAGTAAATTATAGTATATTCCTTTAGTGGAATACCATATAGCAAATGAAATAGCAGAATAGAATAAGTATCAACATGACAAAAATCTTTTAAATATGCTAAACGAGCAAAAGGAAATTACGCTTATTCCCATTTATGAAACTTTGAAGGTATACACAAATAGTTTTGACTTCTCTTGGGGATAATCCCTAGAGAAAAATAGACACACACACACCCCCAAACAGAAGAGCCTAGAAACAGACATATACAGACATGGAAACCTGATTGTGTTAAAGACTAGAGAAGGAATTGTTGGATCACAGGATAGGAATATGTGTAACTTTTGAGAAGCTGCCAGACCCATTTCCAATCTCTTGCAATAAGATACGCAAATTCAGTTGTTTCACATTCTCACCAATATCTGGTGTTATCAGCTTCGTAAACTATTTTAATCTTCTACTGGGTCTTTAGCAATATTTTATTATGGTTTTATTTTTTATATTCCTGATGACTAATAATTTGGGGAAATTTTTATGTTTATTAGCCATTTATTTACCTTTCTTGGTGAGGTATCTTTTCAAGTTTTTTATTTACTGGATAGTGGATTGTGGGCACAAGAAGTTGTTTTTTCTTTATTACAAATTATAGAAATGTTTATCTATTCCAGACAAAAGACCTCTGTCAGGTTAATATATTATGAATATTTTCCTTTAGTCTGCAGTTTGAATATTCAACTTAATGTTGTCTTTAAATTAGTAGTGTTTTGTAAATTTTATAAAATGTATTTTTCACTTATTTTCCTTTTATTATTAGTTCTTTCTTGGTTTTGTCAAGAGCCCTTTGCCTAACCCCTAGTGCACAGAATACATTCTCTCACTTTTTTTTTAAGCTTTAAATTTTCTTTTTTTTCTTTCTTTTTAGTAGTTGTTCTGGTGTTAATAATCTGAATTTTTAACTTATAATGATCTAGCTTCAAATACTATTATTCCATTTCACATATCATTTAAGAAACTTACAATGTCAGCAGTCCCTAATTTTTTTGGTACCAGGAACTGGTTTCATGGAAGACAAATTTTCCAAGAATGGGGCAGGGGGGGAATTGGACAGGAGGCAGGACTCAGGTAGTGATGTGAGTAATGGGGAGCTGGGGAGTGGCTGTAAATATACATGAATCTTCACTTACTTTCCTGCCACTCACCTCCTGCTGTGCAGGCTGGTTCCTAGCAAGCCATGCACAGGAACATTTTTTGTACCAGGGACAGGCTTCATTCCACTGATTAAATGGAAGACAATTTTTCCACAGATGGTAGGAAGAGATGCTGGAGAGGGATGGGACAGGATGCTGGGGGCTTGGTTCCTAACAGGCCACAGCCCCAGGGTTAAGGATCACAGAATATGATAATTCCATTTTTCTTTCTAATACTTTGAACTACTGATGTCATTTATGTTACTTATACAATGTTATAAACTATTTTTTTACTTTAAATAGGAAATTATATTTTTAAAGAAATTACATAGAAAAGATTTCCATATATTCTGTGTATAGTCCTTATATACCTTTTTTAAAGCTTATTTTTAAGCATTCATGAGATTTGATTTTATTATAAATGGTATTTTTATTTTATTTACATTTTCAAAATGTTCATTGCCAACATTCAAGATCAATAATTCGTCTGTTGTTCTGTTGTCTTGGCGCATGCGTTAGGTAAGGGAGTCTCCCGCTCTCCCTTTGAGCTTTCCCTCAGTCTTCTCATAACAGTTTATTTGTGCTTCTACTATGAATATCAGATCATACTATAACTTTGTTTATATGTCTGTTCCACATTACATCATGACCTTCTCAAGGAAAATGACAATGTTTTATTCATGTCTACACCCCTAGGGCCTGATATCATTCTTAGTATATAGCTAGCATTGACTAAATGTTTATTGAATAAAAGAAGAATCAAATTTTTTTTTTTATTGTTGGGGATTCGTTGAGGGTACCAAGAACCAGGTTATATTGATTATATTTATTAGGTAAAATCCCTCTTATAATTGTGTCCCACCCCTAAAAGGTATATCACACATTGTCACCCCCACCCCCTTCCCTTCCTCCCTCTCTCTGCTCTCCCCTTCCCCCACCTCCCTCCCTCCTTCCTAGCTCTGCTCTCCCCTTCCCCTACCTCTTTCCCTCCTTCCCTCTTTCTGCTCTCCCTTTCCTCTGGCCTCAACAATGTCCTAGGTCTTCAACTGTCCTCATATGAGAATTGAGTAGATAGGATTCTTGCTTCTCCATTCTTATGATGCTTTACTAAGAATAATGTGTTCCACTCCCATCCAGGTTAATACAAAGGGTGTAAAGTCTCCATCTTTCTTTAATGGCTAAATAGTATTCCATGGTATACATATACAATAGCTTGTTAATCCATTCCTGGGTTGGTGGGCATTTAAGCCATTTCTACATCTTGGCAATTGTGGAATAATCGCGATAAATGTGGAATAAACTGCAATAAACAGTCTAGTGCAATTGTCGTTGTGGTAAAAGGATTTCTTTCCTTCTGGGTAGATGCCCAGTAATAGGATTGCAGGATAAAATGGGAGGTCTAGCTTGAGTTCTTTGAGGGTTCGCCATACTTCCTTCCAAAAAGGTTGTATTAGTTTGCAGTCTCACAAGCAGTATAAAAGTGTTCCCTTCTTGCCACATCCACACCAGCATCTGTAGTTTTGAGATTTTGTGAGGTGGGCCATTCTCGCTGGGGTTAGATGATATCTCAGGGTGGTTTTGATATGCATTTCTCTAATAGTTAGGGATGATGAGCATTTTTTCATATGTTTGTTAGCCATTCATCTGTCTTCTTTAAGGAAGGTTTTATTCATGTCTGTTGTCCATCAATATATGGGATTTTGGGCTTTTTTCATGTGGATTAATTTCAGTGGATTAATTTGCCATCGATATATGGGATTGTTGGCTTTTTTCATGTGGATTAATTTGAGTTCTCTACAGACCTTAGTTATCAAGCTTTGGTCTGATTTAAAATATGCAAATATTCTTTCCCATTGTGTAGATTGTCTATTTGCTTTGGTTGCTATCTCCTTAGCTGTACAGAAGCTTTCGGTTTAATTAAGTCCCATTTGTTTATTTTTGTTGTTGTTGCAATTGCCACAGAAGTCTTCTTTGTAAAGTCTTTCACCAGGCTGATACCGTCAAGTATTTTTCCTATGCTTTCTTTGAAAATTTTTATTGTTTAATGCCTTAAATTTAGGTCTTTCAACCATCTTGAATCAATTTTTGTGAGTGGAGAAAGGTGCGGGTCCAGTTTCAGTCTTTTACAGATGAATATCCAGTCTTCCCACCACCATTTATTGAATAGGTATTCTTTCCCCTGGTGTATGTTTTTGTTTGGTTTATCAAAGATTAGGTGGATGTAAGATGTTAGTTTCATTTCCTGGTTTTCTATTTGATTCCAAATGGCTATGTCTTTATTTTTGTGCCAGTAGCATGCTGTTTTGACCACTATGGCCTTCTAGTACAGCCAAAAGTCTGGTAGGCTGATGCCCCCAGCTTTGTTTTTATTACTAAGAACTGCCTTAGCTATACAGGGTTTTTTCTAGTTCCATACAAAACAAAGAATTATTTTTTCTAAGTCTTGAATGTACAATGTTGGTATTTTAATAGAGATGGCATTAAATCTGTAGATTGCTTTGGGAAGTATAGACATTTTAACAATGTTGATTCTTCCTAGCCATAAGCATGGTATGTTCTTCCATTTTTTAATAACCTCTGCTATTTCTTTTATAAAGGTTGAATAATTTTCTTTATAGAGATCCTTCACTTCTTTTGTTAGGTATATTCCTAGGTATTTCATTTTCTTTGCAGCTGTGGTGAAGTGAGTTGTGTCCTTAATTAGCTTCTCATCTTGGCTGTTATTGGTGTATACAAAGGCTACTGACTTGTGGACATTGATTTTATATCCTGAGACCTTATTGTATTTTGTGATCACTTCCAGGAGTCTTGTGGTTGAGTCTTTGGGGTTCTCTAAGTATAAGATCATATCCTCAGCAAAGAGGGAGAGTTTGAACTCCTCTACTCACATTTGGATGCCTTTTATTTCCTCCTCTTGCCTGATTGCACTAGCTAGAACTTTCAGCACTATGTTGAATAGTAATGGTGATAGAGGACAACCTTGTCTGGTTCCAGTTATAAGTGGAAAAGTTTTCAGTTTTACTCCATTCAGTAAAATATTATCTGTGGGTTTGTCATAGATAGCTTCGATCAGTTTAAGAAATATGCCACCGATGCCTATACTCTTCAAGTGTTCTAATTAGAAAAGGAGGCTGGATTTTATTGAATGCTTTTTCTCCATCTATTGAGAGAATCAAATTTTTTAAAGTACAAATCTAAGTTTTCTAATTATTTTCTCAGATTCAAACTTGTGAATTTTCAATAAATTTGATACTAACAAATTAGGGATGAGATGTTTACAGTAGTGAAAGCAGGAAGGAGAATCCAAGCACAAACAACCTCAGAAATGCCGCCCAGGAGAGCTCTTTGGCTCTATACTGCTGAAGTGAGTATGTGGGAAATAATAACATCCAGCCCTTTACCTAAAATGAACAATGTACTTTAATTTTTAATGAATGAATAGTTTTGTTATGGAAAGCAGGCATCCTGACTTGTCCTAATTTGCATGACAAAGACTCCAAACAGCACCATAGCTGAGTAAGTCACTAAAGTCACTAAGTTGCTGCAGAACCTTCTTGTTCCATGAAGGGTCATGAACAGAAAAAGAATGTGCACTTTAATAATCCCAGCGTGTTATAAAAAACTTGTATGCTAATTATATGTCCTGACAGCATGGCAGAGAGCATTTTGGCACCATTGCATAGAAATACATGAATAGTCAGGACATTATCTCAATATTATTCTACAGTGGAATTGGTAACGATATCTTGGTGCAATATAAGACCTGTAAATACCTTAAAAGGGAAAGAGATGATCATTTGGGGAGTTCCGTGCTTTCAGCTATGAGTTGTTCTGGGAATAGCCCCATATGTGTGTTCCTTGATATGCTCTATAGTGAGTTTCTCTTTATTGTGCTATGGGAGGTCCTGGTTACCCTGAGTAAAGCAACAGGCCAAGTTGTATGAATGAAATATACTTAAGAATTTATTAGTTGAAATGGCACACATCAGCTGCTATAAAAGAATGTAACTATGATGTGTTTTAATAACTTAGACTAAGACTTAAATTCTTGTATATATGAGATGTGCTAAGTAAGCCACAGGAGATTTAAGAAACTTCACAAAAACAAAAATCATATTGTTCCAGGCACCTCCACACTCCCCAAATTTGTCACTGAAATGCCACATATATTCAAGGGAAAAACCAAAGGAATTATTGATTTTTTATAAAATTTAAATGCTATTTCCAAGTTGAATTGGTATATAACAAAGTCATTACCTATACGTAATGTTTATATTTATTACATATGAGATTTATTATAAATAACTCATAACAGCAAGCATGTGTATAAGAATATAAAATTACTTTTAATTACAAAAAACATTTTGTCTTTTCCATGTTCAAAAGGATTCCCCTATAGTATGCAAAAGACCAAATGAAAAGTAGGTATGTCTTGAAATAGTAATTATTTTATCAAGGACTGATATAGAAAACAGAATTAAATTTGATTTTCTATTAATAACTTGCATATGTCACTTTGAGATGCATGTATTAGTGAATTCTTAGGTAGCATGCTATCCTTCGGATCAAAGGTGAGCAAATTATGGTTTGCCAACCCAATTCAAATCATCACCTGTTTTGGCAAATAAAACTTCATTGGAATACAGCCATCTTATTACTTTACAAATTGTGGCAGAGTTGAGTCTTTGTGACACAGATTGTATAGAGATTGTAAAGGCTATATTTTGTTATCTTATTATTATATTTACTGGATCATTTCTTATTAAAAAACAAAGTTTACCAACCTCTAATTTTTAGCACTCTAACCAATGAAGATCTAGCCTCAATAAAAAGGCCCAAATAATTTAATATATTTCCAACCATAACATATAAACATACAAAGTATTCTCTTAGTACATTGCTCATATGACAAGATGGAAGTAAAATCTCTAATTTTGATAAAAGAACTCATTTTTTTAAGGCCAAATTTCACTCTGTCACCAAAGCTAGAATGCCATAGCCTCTGCCTAGTTCACAGCAATCTCAAACTCCTGGGTTCAAGCAATCCTGCCTCAGCCTCCCTCATAGCTCAGACTACAGGTGCGCACAGCCAAACTTGGCTGATTTTTCTATTTGTTTTTAGTAGAGAAGGGATCTAGGGTCTCACTTTGCACACACTGATCTTGAACTGACCACAGTGATTGTCCTGCCTCAGCCTCCCAGAGTGCAAGGATTATAGGCTTGAGCCACACTATGCCCACCTAAGAATTCTAATTTTGATGACAAAAAAGTAGTATGATTTGCAAGCCATTGAAATAAAATTAATTAACATTAGAATTATCACCAAAAAGAGAAACAGACACAAGCAAGGCAGTTAATACACGAAATATTCCCAATACTATATTTGTTCAGTAACATAGTGAACATAGATATAGGCAAAAATACGAGCGATAATGTGTGGAAATCTGAGTGGAAACAAAAGAGGGACCTCAGAAAGTAGAAGGTCTCAGTTTTGCAAGTCCTGCCAAGTTTGTTTGAGAACTTTGAAGGCACTGCAAGCAGGTTGTTGTCATCACTAGTCTGGTGAGATTGCTATAGTTAAGAAATTACAATGGAGTAAGTTTACAGTTCATCTTTCTACTGAATGGTACACACTGTGCATAGCTTAAAACATAGAGTAGAAAAAGACAGTGGGTCATATAAATTGTAGTTTGTATGAGCTGACTTGAGATTACAGCACTGCCAGACTTTTTCCTTAAAATTTAAATGCTTTATTTTGTTATTATTCTTGCCATCACTTTTGGAAGTCAGAACTACTGGGATGGAACACAACAAGAAGTCAACACAAACTACCCTATGACAACAATAAAAGCCAAAAGATATGGGAGCGCAATAAAAGTCAGAAGTCAGTGAATATCACATTAAATAGAATAAAAGAAAAAAAATTCAGCTATGAACTGTCACAACGAAACCATAACATGGAGGAGTTGAAAAGGATTTTTTAAGTGGTGAGGAACATATGCCAAGAAAATTTAAACCAGAGAGAGCTAGTATCCTATGTTAATATTGTCAAAATAGCCTTTAAGGCAAAAGCATTATTAGGAAATACAATGGTCATAACTTAATGACAGAAAGGGAAATTTACTAGAAAAAAGTTACAGTCCTGAACTTGTATGCACCTAACAGCACTGCCTCAAAATGTGTGAAGCAACTATTAACAGAATTATAAGACTATGAAACAAAACTGAAAAATCTACCATCATAAGATATGTTTAACATATCTCCCTCAGGAATTAATAAAGTATACAAACTTAAGTACAGTATATAGAAGTATAAATATAATTTTATTAACAATTTTATACAGGACTATTACAAAATTACAAAAATATGTCAAATTATTCTGTTCATTTGAGGGTGGCAAACTATTGTAAAAAGACAGTATAAGACAAGAGCTATTGACCAAAATTATATGTTAAGAGAGGTATACCCCCCAAAATGGGTATACAATTAATGGATAAATGGTGAAGTAGGAAACAGAGAAATCTGCCTTCTCAATTGTGCTGGTAGAAGTTTTCTGATGTAACAATTTTGGAATGCTGGAGTATCATTAAGAGTTAGCAATTTCTAGGCTGATCTTCAGTATGGAGACAGTGTACAGGTATCAAAAACAATACAAAACAAAAATTAAAAATATAGTAGACTGGCTCAGCTCATGTAGCTCAAGTGGCTAAGGCACCAGTCACATACACTAGAGCCGGCAGGTTTGAATCCAGCCAGGGCCTGCCAAAACAACAATGACCACTATAACCAAAAAATGGCCAGGTGTTGTGGTGGGCACCTGTAGTCCCAACTACTTGGGAGGCTAGGACAAGAGAATTGCTTAGGCCCAGGAGCTGGAGGTTGCTGTGAGCTGTGATACCACAGCACTCTACCCAGGGAGACAGCTTGAGATTCTGTCTCAAAAAAAAAAAAAAAAATTGTATCCATAGAGAAAAGAAGAAATTGATTTCCATGGCTACAACATTATTTGATTCAAATTTCCAGTTTTCAACAAAAGTCACAAAGCATACAAAAACAGGAAAGTATGTTAGCTGGGAGTGGTGTTTCACACATGTAATCTCTGTGCTTTGGGAGTCTGGAGGGCAGGAGGAAAGATTGCTTAAGGCCAGGAATTCAAGACCAGCATGGGCAACATAACAAGACCCTGTCATTACAAGAAAATTTTTAAAAATTAGCCAAATATCTCTGTGAATATGGATGGAACAATCAATTTAAAAAAGAATACTAGCAAACTATCAGCAACAAAATACTTGCAATATTAACAAGGTGCAGAGATGGACAACCAGCCAGGAAGCCCAGCTATCTGAGCAAAAACGACCCATTAAATCTGCCCTTGTCACCAGTGCATGATGCAGCCAGTCAGACAGCACCTTTTGTTACGTGGGAATTAACCTGATAGGCAACTCTAAATGGGGAAGTAGCTAGCTAGGAAAAAAAGCCTTCAGTTATTTCCAGCTGAATTAAGAGCTTCAAAGTTTCTGGCATTAGAAGATGGATTCTGTTTATTTGGCAGAAAGAATGATAGGCTTGTCAGAGCCTAACCAGAACTCACAAAAAATTCAAGTGCACTTATAGTCTCATTTTGTGGCCATGGTGTTGCCACTGTTAACTTTTTGCATTGAATAAAAACACCTTCATGTGGGCAGTTGTCTACGTGGTATAGTCTGAGCAGATTTCATCTCTGGTTTATCCTCATGATGCTTGGTTGTACAATTTGACTTGAGTTTCTTATTTCTCATAAAGGAATACTATCTTTGAATTCAATAAAATTCACTGCAGAATAGAAAAAAAAAAAAAAACAATACTATAAACCATGACCAAGTGGGATTTATTGCTAGCCTACAAGGATGGTTTGACATACAAAAGTCATTCAATGTAATATGCTACATTAACAGACTGAAGAAAAAGTTTATGTGATCATTTCAACTGATGCAGAAAAAATATTTGACAAAATTCAACACCATTTCATATTTTAAAAAATCAACAAACCAGGATTAGGAAGAAACTACCTCAACATAATAAAAGCCATACATGCAAAGCCACTGTGGCCATCATACTGAATGGTGAAGATCAAAAGCGCTTCCTCTAACATCAAGATCAAGACAAGGGTGTCTGCTTTCACCACTTCTATTTACCCGAATACTACAAGTTTTAGCTAGGGCTATCAGGCAGGAAGGCAGAGAGGAATGGAAGGAAGGAAGGAAGGAAGGGACGGAAGAAGAGAGGGAGGGAAGGAAAGAAGTCCAATTGGAACAGAAGAAGTAAAATTATCTCTGTTCACAGATGATATGATCTTCTACATAGAGAACCCTAAAGATTTCACATTAGAAAACTTGTTAAAACTAATAAACAAATTCAGTAAGGTAGCAGTATATATATAGTGTCATTCTATCTCAAAACTTTCATAGTGACCCACATGCAAAGTGAACACACAAAAATAAATTGCATTTCTATACATTATTGATAAATGGTCTTAAGAAGGAAATTATGAAAAAATTCTATTACAATAGCATTAAAAGTAATAAAATACTTAGAAATTAACTGAGGAAGTGAAAGACTTACAAAACGAAAACTAAAAACCATTGCTAAAATATATGTAAAAAGCCATCTCATGGTCATAGACTGAAAGACTTACTAAGATGTCAATACCAGCCAAAGTAATATACAGATTCAATGAAAACCTTACCAAAATCACAATTTCATTTTTTGCAAAAATAGAAAAATCCATCCTAAAATTCATATGGAATTAGTAAAGTATCACAAGAATGGAAAAACAAGTATCCAATGTACTCAATACTAATATGAAAGTAGTAGATGAACAACTATATGCCAACATGAGGGAACAACTGAATTAAACTCAAGTGGGGGAAGGGGAAGATGGAAGAGAAAAGAAGAGGTGGAAGGAGGATTTGTAAGCTCTCACCTAATGGACACAATGTAGGGGTATATGGCATACTACAACTTGGACTTTACTTAACAAATACAAACAATGTAACTTAATCATTTGTACACTCAGATTAACCTAAAATTTTTTAAAATATGCTTATTATAACACAGATGGGCATAATAATAAGCCATAAGCAAGAAAAAGAAATAAAACTTTGGGCAATTAATTTAAACGGCAAAATGAAATCTTAATTCCTCTGAACAAGTATTATTATTGCTTTAATTATGCATCCTCAGAATAACTAGGCCAATAGGGGCTATTAATTAGGTGAAACGTCAACTCGAATTCTGGAGAGGTGCTGAACTTATGCGAACAAATCCATCCCTTAAGTGATGTGGAAAAATCTAACAATATAATGAGCTGAATAAATTCAGAGGTCACTCCATCTTCCAGTCACTTAGCAACTGAACTGCAGTGAAAAGGGCAAGAGAGAAATGATTTGTAAAAATAATTAACCATAAACTCTGGAGTAGAGATAAGTGAAAAGGAGGCTGGAAATGGAAGCAGCTTTATCCAGGGCTTTAAGCCAACTCCTCCTTAAGCAGAAAATTTATCATCACACAAAAGCCCTGGATACAAGGTTTACCATTCTTCCTTTTTATCCATCCATCCATCTCTCTGACCCCTCCAATTTCCTTTTCCTATTGATAAACTTCATGAACACACAAGCAACCCTAGACTGCTCTCATTGTCTCCCCAATGGTTTCCACTTTCTGGTTTTGCAGACAGATTTCTCTGACCAGCCCCTTTCTCAAGGCATTATTAGAACACATTCTTTCTTGCACAACTAAATTCTTTTAAAGTAAAGCACACACCATAACTTGAATCACAAGGGCAAACACTTTGCTTAGTTGTTTTTTAAATAGCCAATTCTATGTAAAATAAAGGCAAGAAGGATATTTGAAAGTTGCCCATGCAAACTCCTATCACAATCAAATGCTTCAAGCAGAATAAACCATAAATTTTCATAAGGTCAACATTTCTTAATTTATTCTTTTAGCCTACTTACAGTGGATATTTTCAGAGAATACTTTGTATAAGAATAATATGTTTATTAATTCAGGAAATATGGAAATATACTTTATTATTATTTTGAAGTAATTTTAAAGGCTATCAAGAAACCCTTAACCTTTTAGAGGAAGGTCATTTATTTAATGAAAACATAAATTAATAGACAACTTTGGAGATTTCTTAAGGTAATTAAGCATTGTATAGAAAAATATCTTTTATATTTTTAAATATAATATCAATCAGTATTCTTGCATTCAAATGGCTTCAATTACTTCCTAGTATAAACTAAAGCAAATTATGTATCATAATTTAGGGTAAGAAGACAGGAACAGCCATCTACTGAAAACCATCTACGGATGTGATTATCTGTTCAGTGCTCTGTCTAATAAATTGTTTTAATATTTTCTTCTCCAGAAATGTATCTATGAATTACAACTTATTACCTAATTGTACAACATAAAACTGCACATGCTTTTGCAGCACTTGTGTTTAGAAATTTTATTCACATCCAATCTAATCGTGAGTTACATTTAAAAATCTGTTTTAAAATGTGGCCTACTTAAATGTCAGTTATAAAACTGCAAAAGAAAGACCTAGGAAAACAAAAGTCATTTTAATATGGCCCAAGACTAAGTAAAATGTTATGCTATATAAACTTAGCTTGGTTTACTTTCATCTGTGGCATTTCATGATTAATTGAAATGTCACAACAACAAACATGAAGCATTAGATGGCTGGCCTGTAATCAGCTATCACATATGTGAGTTACTTGTACCAAATGCCTCATCCACAGTAAAAGAAAACAAAACAAACACCCCCTCAAAAAAACTCCAAGCTTGACAGTATGCTATCAACCTGCATTTCTATCTAGCATCTGAGCATTTGGATCAAGACAAATGTGTCTCTTTTTGTTTATTTTATCTCATTTATTTATGTCCCAATCACTATGTTCTCTATAACTGTGTTAAATGTGTTCAGTAGATTCACTTGTGTGTTCATTGTGTCACTACATAAGGGGCTTTTGAAGGAACACTTTGATTATGGCAGAGAATTATTTTTTATTTATCATTTTCCTCTCTGAGGAACATGTCAGGAGAAATTCTTTCTTTCCCAAGCTTCACAGCTGACTTAGGCTAGCCTACTGACTTAGTCTACTAAACAAAAGGGGATTGAACAATCAGAGTTCAAACTCCCAAGAAAAAGTCTTCTAGACTATAGAAAATTCAGTTTGAAGCTACAGAAGACGTGCAAACAAGTTGTGGTCAAACAAGAGGGGTGTGGAGGTGTAAATCCTGCAAAATTGCCTGGGCAAAATGCCATCCAGCATGTCACTGGCTTTTACAGGTCTGGCTCCACAGGAGTAACTCAAAATGTGGGAGGAAAACACCCAAAGGATGGCAACTCTGCTAATTTATGCAGAAAACAAGGCAGTGTAGAAATAGCAATAAGCATATTCATAGATGATAAAACAGGCACATCCCTCTCCCATCCTCCCAGGACTGACGCTGCTGGGAGTTTTGCCTACTGATTGCACACAGCTGAGCCCTTTCTCAAAAATGGCCTTGTGCTATAAGGAGCTGCCCCTCCCCCATGACTCTGCAAGGCAAGGTATGAAGCCTTTATCCCCACCTCCACAACTGTGCCTCCACTTGGGGCAGTTCCTGGGGTCGTTCCAACTTCACACATGCCCCCATGGGTTCAGCTGAGGTCTCTGGTGCCGCTGCACTGCAGTTTGGCTCCACTTCTGCCCATGCTGCTTTCCTCACCTCCTTATAAGTTTTTCTCCTAAAAGCTCTCCCCCAACAAATCACTGCTTTGCTTAAAATATGTTTCTCAGGGAGTCCAACCTAGAAAAGATGATGCCAGGAATAGTGCTGGGAAGCCAACTTAAAGATGGGACTTTTAAGCTTCCACTGATGATAGGGAGAAAGGTAATAAGACCTACCATGCAGTTGGGAGCAAGAATGATAGCTTTCACATGTGATGGGCTGGGGTGGCAGGTACAATACACAGAACACAGGCACCTGAGAGGTTGAAGAGAAGTCATATACTACAAACAAGAGCATATCATAGAGCTACAAGAGCCAACCTGGAAGACTTTCAGTGGACAAAGGTGTTGTTGAGTAACAAAATAATGTAGTATTTGGTCATAACCCAGCATACATGTGGGCAAGGGACTTGAACAGAAGCTTC
>CAUYQV010178557.1:0-19186 GCA_963574575.1 Galagoides demidoff
CGCCTGTGGTCCCAGCTACTTGGGAAGCGGAGGCAGGAGACTCGCTTGAGCCCAGGAGTTGGAGGTTGCTATGAGCTGTGATGCCATGGCACTCTACCCAGGGGGATAGCTTGAGGCTCTGTCTCAAAAAAAAAAAAAAAACTCTTTTTCATGAACCAACTGCTCTAGAAAAAACTGCCTGATACAAGGTCTCAATACGGTGCCACTATTTCAGTTCTTCCAAAATGCTTGCATAATCTCTATCATAGACTTCTCACATGGTAATACAGTAGTCGGTTTACATGTCTAGACATTACAAACTCCTGATCCTCCTCAGAGAGTCATTAAACCCTGATTTTCTATAAGGCAGGAACTACATCTTTCCTCTCTAAATCCTCACCAAAGTACATAATCTGGCAGAGAAAAGTCACTTGATAAATAAGTGGGTCATAGAACTAGCTAGAATGTAAAGCCCTGGTCCCTAGATATAGACTTGAAAACTAAAAATACTTTATATTGAAAAAATATTTTATCAGCAAAATTTTTTCAGATGTTTTGTTTTACAGGTAGTTTCTTCAGAGAGAGAGGAAGAAAGAGAGAGAGAGAAAGAGGAAGGGGAGGGGGAGAGAGAGAGAATGAATTTATTCCCAAGAGATTTTTTTAAGTCATTTTGTTTTAATGTCTTTAAAGTTTTCCTTAAACTTGGCAGAGAGCTTTACAAGCTTCCTACAATTAAGCAGTTCTTTTTAAAGAGCCAACTTTTTGTTTCACTAACCTCAAGAAGTTCTAGCCCATTCACTTAGGGAGAGGAGAATATAAAAAAAATACAAAGTAAATTAAGAAGAGATGAAAGGAAAGCAGAGATACAAACATTCTTCAAGAATGGAAGAACAGTCAGTGTCAATATACTTTTATTAAGCACCTACTCTAATGTGTATACTGGATTCGACACCAAATGGTATTTGATGTGTGGTTCCTGAATCTAAAAAGTTAGAATCCTAGCTTGAGAATAAAAGATGAAAAGGGTTTTCATTTCTACTCACATGCTATACCTATAAGGCCCAGGAATAGAAGAAACTCTATAGGAAATTTACTTCTTTGTCCATTCAACTCCTAGCTTAATAGATGCCTGCCAACAGAAAGGTTATAGTTATTTTTCTTGCTCTGCCATTTAATAAGTATATAGCCTAAGGAAGTCACTTAACTACCCTGACTTTCAGTAGTAATACCACCACACAAAATGATTGTAAAGATGGAATATTGAAAAGAAAAGTATATAAAAATGCCCAGTACGTGGTAGGCAATAATTTAATTTTTATATAGTTTTTTTTTAACCTTGATCTGGATAATAGTACACTTTTAAAAATTATTAGAACTACTCAAAAACCTTAAGAATTGGAATATTATTTCATGTTCTCATGTAATTAAAAGTAGTTTTGTGCCTGAGCGGTACCATCAATGCCATGAAACCTCAGGACGTCCAGGAGTTTCTTTTCACTCAGAAAACCTCGAACGGAACAATGACTTCTCAAGGTCCAGCTCAGCCCCCGGTGGCTGTGACGCTTTCCTTCTTGGTGGAGGTAATAAATGGCTATACTTTCTCTCAGTTCTATTTTTATAATACCATGATAGTCACATCTGTGACACACAGGATTCCTGTTGTCCTGAAAACAATTACCAAAATGAAAATTCATCTGGCTTTTTCTTCTCCCACTGCACAGTTTGCTAAGGAGACAAGTAAGGGGGAAAGGGGGGTTGGCTGGGAAGGAAGATTCTTATTCTGAAACCTACAGGAGGGAACCTAATCACACACGGGGATGCTCCTCCACCTGAAATGGAGCAACACCAGCTGAGGGAGGGAAGGGAATCAAGGTTCAGGCAGCTCCCCGCCTTGAGGCTAATATTTCTTAAGTGCACATGCATGTATGCAAGTACAGATAGATGTAAAACCACAGAGATACCCTAACCAACAATCACACTGATGCACTTATAAACGCCCGTGGACATTCAAAGATGTGGTTAGAGAAGGTAAAGCTATGAGTGTGCGATGCGAGTAAGAGACCTGGTAGGTAAGCAAGAGAAAGCAGAGGTGACGAAAGTAGATTACAGATAGAAGGAGGGAGTATGAAGGGGCCCCACAGTGACCTGTGTACAGTGCAGGTCGGGGTTAAACAGGAACACAGCAAGTTGTCAGACCCACAGGGTTCATGCCCCATTTGGTGAGTGAGGATTCTAAATTTATCTGTGGTATTTGGAGCCATCATACACAGTCCTGTTTAGCCTTACCCAGGTGCTGGCTGTTTAATATCAATTGAGACATTTAATTTGAAAAGGCTAAATTTGATGATTAGTTTTCTTAGGGAAATGAAGAAATACTTCTTTCCCACAGAAGAGAATTCTGTGCCTAACAGCAAATGCTTTAAGCCTTTAAATGACAGGATCTTGAAAGCAATAATCATATTCATCTCCCAAGTGCTTCTTTCGCCACTTGGCACCCCCCTAGACTAGAGGACCCTGCGCTCTATAGCTCTGCATATCATGTGACTGGGATTTTAATATCCATTTGACATAGGTCAGGAGTTGTAATCTTCCACTTCAAAGTTCACTAGAACTCCATGTACAAAAGTCTACCATCTCACCACTGGAGAGCATTTCTTTATAATAAATACTTTTAACTTATGGAATTCAATGATTTAAGCTATTTGGCACATAGATGTTTCAGGGCAAGATACACATGCACAAAAGGCAGATCTTTAAATTGAGAACAATTTAAAAGAATTATTTTTCGGTTAAAAAAGAATGACTTGCTGTTGTCAACAGACACACATACTCAAAGGCACACTTACCCACGGGAGATGATATTTAATCTGGACAACACAGAAGTCAAAGCTGCACTGTCCTTAATAGATCATTCTACAGCTGATACACAGCTGGGGCAGTGAGGACTCCTTCCAAATCAGCATGAGTTTAGGGATTTCCTTAGGGTAAATACAGTGGCCTGATAGGAAGCTCTGGCAAGTGATCTGGTCTCATGAGAACTAACCCCACCTCTGTGGAAAATTCTTCAACCAGCCTGTACTGATTGAAACCAGTGGAAGAGGGAGGGCAGCAGGAGGACTGTCCTCATCCCTGAGGTTGGCCTCACACATCCCCAAGGCTGCGGTTCTGTGAGTTGGCAATTGCGGGCCTGGAGAGATCAGATTTTACAACTCCTTCTTATCCTTCCGGAGCCTGAGGTGACTGCAGTAGTGATACCTTCCCTTAATACACGTGACCCTGACTAACAATGGCATCACCAGAATGCCTGGGGGTAGATAGCATTGAACGAGTGCAAACTATTTGTTAGGTGAGGTGATGGTCACTTCACCTTCAGTTTTTCACTGAACAATCATTCTAGCAAATGGGCATTCTCATATTGATTTTATATGAAGGCAGATTGAGGCTTAATGACAGACAAATCCATCATGATTGTAAGTGGCAGGACCAGGATTCAACCCCCCTCAAGACAACCCTTAAATCACGGCAGTTTATCTTGCCAGGTCCTGACTGTTAAATTCATGAGAAAGACGATCTGAGTGCAGCCTGTCGAGGGAACCTCAGTGCACTCCACCCTGGGGGCCACCCGAGGGCGAGTCTGAGCAGAGCCGGGTTCGGGGCACGCACAGGACATCCATTTCCCTGACAGATGGCAGCCTTTATAAATCTTCCTTCCAAGGATTCTGCCGACAGGCCTGTAGACTTTCACCAGGCAGGAAAAGTCACAGCACAACCTAAGGCGGTATCTGTTTTCTGGCAAACCTTCTTTCTCGCCAAGTAGAAGGTGAAAATGTTCCTTCATTTCTCATTCCAGGAGGATGGAGGGCCACCTTCCTGGCTTGGAAACAAGGCAGCTTTCCTCTATAGCTCTGCTCTGGTCTCCACACAACCCAGTGTGTCTGCTCACCATACATTTCTTTCTTCCAAGTGATATAATTTAAGAAGAGAGCAGGTGGATCATTTCTGAAGTCAGAGCAGCACTTTCCGAATTAGTCCTCCATTAAAGTTGTGGTATCTATTGTTTTCGGTTGCAATATTTTTGAAATAGTTTCATGGGAGGTCACTTAGAAGCCACTGAGAAGGGGGCATTAGATGCGACTTCTGACTGTATTTTTGGCAATGGTGACTGAAAATTTTCCATTCTGTTGATTTCACTCCCTGGAATGTGTAATGTTGCTTAGCTGAGTCCTGTGTCCAGAATCAGAGATAAAATATAGTCAGGGCTATTCTGGGCAGAGTGGCCAGTGGGTTGCCGCTACAAATGAAGATAAAGTTGGTGACCAGAGACATGTACTCTTCCCAGGGATGAGGACGGGTGTAAGACAGACCACACGTTGCTTCACACGAAACCTCCCTATAATCAGAAACATGGGTAGGCAGATGCTTCCTGGAGGGCCGTCTGGGCAGTTTTTCCTCTATAAAGTTATCTGGCTTTTTTATAACCTTTGATTTCTCCGGTAAAATAGCTAGAAAGACAGACAAAAACACCCGATAAACACATTTCAAGAATGATATGAAAGCAAATTGAAATGCTAATAAAATGTCACATTTGTCTTTTCATTTTGCTTTATAAAGGAAGACTGGATTGAAGACACTGGAAGGAAAACTATGAGATAATCATTTCGGTCTTTGCAGGGTGGGAGGGGACATCGTTTCTTCCGATTCAATGTAAAAGCTTTGAAGGACGGGGCTGTATTCCTCCTCTTTCTGTCTTTAGCAGTACCTGGCATGCTTCTTGTTCTGACAAGCATTAAAAATGCTTACTGAATTTATAGAATTAAACTGCTGCAAGTCACACAGTGAGACCGAGACAAATAGAGCCTGGCACTCAGGTATCTTAAAACACGTCACAGGCAAAATAAAATTTTTTAGAAGTACACCTATACCTTGAATACGCTATGCAGATTGTAAAATCTCAGAAGTATCTTTTGATGATGAGAACTTCATTTCGGCTTCCTGAATTTCAGTGTATCCTAAACAGCTCTTTCAAGTTACCAATTACCCTCTGTACCATAGTAGTGACCTAATGACAAAGGTGTAGTAACCTTTAATGAACCATAGCTATATACATGTTATTTTTTTTTTCAACTGTATTGAGAAATAGTGGACAAAATACGTGTGCACATATATAGACACAGTGGGATGTTTTGATATACATTGGAAAAGGATTTCCGCCATCAATCTAAATAACAGTCATCACCTCACATAGTTGCCTTTATTTTTTTATGTGATAAGAGCATTTATGATCAACTGTCTTAGCAAATTGTAATTACACCATAGTGCATTTTTAATCATAGTCAGCTTGCTGTACGTGGTATCCTGAGAACCTATTCATTCTATATAACTGAAATTTTGTACCATTTGGCCAACATCTCCCCATTTCCCCTACATTTAAGCCCTGAAAGCCCTTATTGTACTTTCTGAGTCTATGAGTTCCATTTTTTTAGATTTTATATACGCGAGCTCATGAATGATTTACCTTTTAGTGCCTGAGAGTTGTTTAACTCAGCCTAATGTCCCCTACTTCATCCAGATTGTCAAATGACATGATTTTCTTTCTTTTAAAGGTTTAAATATTTCATTATATGCATGTGTGTATGTGTGTGTGTGTGTGTGTGTGTGTGTGTGTTTTAAATAAAGAAATGTCTATATGCCCATTCAGCTATCCGCACTTATCCAGTCCTGGGAATAATCATGATTCAATAGGATTTGTCAAAATTCTTTTGACTGTTCAGCCTTCCTGTATCACCTCATAGTCTATGAACAGTTAGTCTCTTGAATTTTCAGAATATTACAGAAACTTAAAGTAAATACCACAGGCAAATGAGAGAGTTATGTGGAGAAAATGAACACCGAATATCATAGAAATAAAAGAAAGGACAAGTTTATACAGAAAGCAAGATGAAAGTATCAAATGAGTGAGCAAGCCGAGGACGGGCGATTGAGATAGGACTACAGCTGCAGTCCCCAGGCCTGTCCACAGGCAGGTACTGGTCTGCGGCCTGTTAGCAACTGGGCCACACAGCAGGGGCTGAGTGGCGTGGTGGGTAAGGGGAGCTTCTCTGCATTTCTAGCTGTTCTCCATTGCTCAAACCAGTACCTGCTCTCCGCCTCCTGCCACGTCAGCGCTAGAGTCTGGCAGGAGTGCAAACCCTGCTGTAACCTGCGCACGGGAGGGATCCAGGCTGCGAGCACCTTCTGAGAATCTGACACACACCCCCCATCTGTGAAAACATGGTCTTCCATGAAACAGGTTCCTGGGGCCAAAAAGGTTGGGGACCACTGGCCTAGACAATTTATGAAAATAGTGTCAGAAAATTTAAAGAGGAAGGTTAATAGGGAAAGCTGAAAAAAAAAACCTAAGGCTTGAATGGTAAAATATGTTAATACTTAGTCTTATAGATAATTCTTTCTTTCTTGTTTCCTTTTTATTAATTTTAATTAAAATCATAACTGTATACATTTATGGGCTACCATGTGACGATTTGATAAACCATGTGTAATTCTTAAATCAAACTGATTAGCATAGCTGTCACCTCACTTATTTATGTTTCATGGTAAGACATTTGATAATTCAATTAAAGACGTTAGGCTATATTAAAGACATAGAGAAGAGAAACAAAGAAACAAATTAGAAAGATAGTCAATGGTAGAACTAGGACTTGAACTAGGTTTCCTTCGACAGAGGTTTGCTATGCAGTCACTTGAAAGGGAGTGGCAGTTGAAGGGCAAAGATAGGCAATTTGATACAGGTTTTCAGGCTCAGAAGAGAAGGACAAATAGTGGCAGTAGTTGACTTTGGAATGAGAGCCCAGTTGTTTGGTAAGAAAGGATGGCAGAAATGAACAAATGAACTGAGCTTGCTAGAGGTTGCTGAACTGTTCTTCTTTCCTTCTCTCCTGGACATTTTTGATAAATTATTTGAGATCTATGTGATACTGACTTAATAGAAGTTTATCCTGTTCTTTAACCAGCCTCTAATTTTTCAGACTTATCTGAAACTAAAAGCCTTTTTGAGATGGCCCCATAGTATAATTAAGTGAGAATGGAACGGAACCATAGTCCAGTGTTCTGGGCAATCATCCAGTGTTCTAGGGGATAAGATGACAGACCTGAAAGCAAAGTATTTTTTGTCTGTGAAAAAATTAGATTATGGTCTGGCAAATCAATGACTGAGTCCCATCTTTAAAAGGTTCTCAGATTCCCTACTGAGAAGGGAAGGAATAATGCTCGATGCCTCCAGCTTGTTACTACAGGTCACTCAACTATCACACGCATTGTGTACATTTGCACGACATCCTGGCACTCTCAGGAATGCTCATGTGCAGGTGCCAGTAATAGATAGATCTTCAGAGCTTTGAAAATATCATTGGATGTTAAAAATGTTATTAATGGCCTTTACATACAGCATCATGACTAGAGAGCTTTAGATCTACTATGAGCACAGAGCTGAAATTGAATTCACCACTTTTGTTTTATTTTCCTTATCTATAGAATGGGACAATAATATTAATAGTAATATCTACCTTCTAGTGTTATGGAGTAAATTAAATAATATTTATAAACTAATAGCTAAGCACCAGTCTATGTTTAGAATGAGCAATTTTGTTATCATTATTTGAACAACATCTTTATGTTCTGTACTCTCTGTAAGAAAGAAATAAACAAGGAAAGGACACAGACCATTTATTAAGGACCTACTGTGAGCCATGTGAATTATTATAGTTCAAACCATGTAATCGTCTCAATCGTATATCAGGTAGGTATTATCATTCTCATCCAACAGATGCAGAAAGTGAGGCTCCGAAGTCCATATTTAACTTGTCGTGAAGTTGCACAGTTTACAGCAGGCAGATACAAGACCAAGAACCAAGTCTTTATCCATTTGGAATAAATTACATGAATTATTCTTCCCACTTGGAAATCAGCTTGTAGGAGTGAAGTAGAAATAGGGTCATATGTGTCTATATTGATTTACCAAGTCTTCCTTAAGTATCCACTTCCGTTGCCAGAAACATTACCAAACAAATCCCATAAACTATGGCCTGATCTCTGACCTCTAAATCCACATAATCTGGGGAATAAATACTACCCCTGAGCTGCCCCAGAGAGACCTCTTCTTCCTGGGGAGGAAGGAGGTACTCACACAAGCCCAAGCAAATGGAAGCTGTCACCTGCACAGCCAAATCAGCCTGTCACCCAGCCAGAGTCAGACGCTGATTGCACAGCTGACATCTGTATCTCATATTAATCACAGTGTCCCAACTTGGCCAGAGGCACAAAGACTCAGACAGGGAAGCAGCAAATAACCCAGCTCCTCAGTGGCCCTTCCGTCTGTCTATAAGGAATGCATCAGCATAAGCATTACTAAACTTTTACACTCAGGGGAAAAAGGCCACCAGCAGAAGAACCTAGTGTTAGATGTGGTCGGCATTCTTCTTCAAGGTAGAGTTTTGCCCTGAAAAGTCATGTATGTGTTGTATTTGTAAAATATTACCTCCTATTTCTTCAACACATAAGAGCGATTCCCTTGACTTTCTTGGGGGAACCTTAAGTATTATACTGAAGTCTTGAACATGTCAGTAACAAAGGACAAATCGAGTTGAAAATGCATTTTGCTTTGGGCAAAAATAAGCCATGTGTTAGAGTTCTCCTCACTTCATTTTTGACACTCCTGATTCCTAGACAGGGCTTCAGTCCTCAGAGGTTAAATCCCACCCCTTTTACATCTTCCTTAAATGTACAGTTTCCAGGAAGCTCTAAACGTGTAAATCCTTCCTCCTGCCTGCTCTGACTTTCAGATGAGCGGTGCCCAAGTGTGTGTCAGAGAACCTCGTGGAGTGTCAGGAGAAAGACTTTGTAACAGAATAAGAAAGTAATGTTTATAAATATTATGTACTGTGTGTATTTATGTATTTATATATGTAATAATCTTTATGTACATGTATGTTTGTGTGGGGGTCTATGTATCTGTATCTTATGTATTCATCTATCTCTCAGAAGAGAGAGAGAGAGGAAAAGATGGTGCCATTACTTGCAAAGTGGGCCATATAGCCCCACATGTCACTATAGAAGGTGAAATATCTTCTGGGAAGTTTCAATGGAACAATGAGCATTTGTTCTCAGTGGATTGAAACACTGAAGTTTCTGTATGTCTGAGTAAGTGGGTTTACACATCACAAGACCTAATTCACCTTGATGTACCCTTATAAAATGAGGAGAGCTCGAAGAAACTTTCTGTAATGAAACAGTTTGACCCTAATTTAATAATGCTAGAAAAAAATGAACAAGGAAATGGCTGAGCTGACACTTCTGCTTCAGTACATCCCCGCAACATCTCTGTCAACAATGGAGAGACAAACATAATTACTACCAGCCCCATGCTGTTCAGCAGACATCAGGAAAATTAAGCATATTCTACCCTTGTAAAGGAGAGATGTTAATGATAGTTAATAGAGAAACTGATTTTTAAAGAAACATGCTATGGAGAGAAGAATTTTAAAAATGGATACTCTGAAATGTGATTTTCTTTGTTGATTTTAAGCACATGAAATAAAGGTCTATTTGGATACTTTGATAACTTAGAAGCATAACATAAAACAGTTTTAAAAAGCTCAGTTTTCCTCCAACATAAAAATATTATATATAATTGTCTGATTCATTTGTTTAAAGTATCAAAGTTCAATTTCTTCCTTTATATTCAAAGGAAAAATGTATTCACATCAGGGAGGGTATAGAACAATCAATAATTGCTGTGTCTTGTGCAGATATGTGAATGGAGACCTGCATAAAGTACAGAGGAGACACAGAACTGATCGGTTCTGTCTCAGGAGCATGTGCGGGTGGAGGATTAAAACAGGGTTTACTACTCCTACATTGGCTCTTCGGGGATGAATCAGGAGATGATGGAGAAGTTATTTCAGAGACAACAGTACTTGGTGTCAGCCTTGAAACATTCAGTAGAATAGTGTCAGCGTGAAACTGACAAAGATTCTCCTCTTGCCCAAACTCTCCTCAGGCCTCCGTAAGCTTTTCCCCTAGTCCTCAGCTTTTGGACGTACGTATTTGCTTCTTCATTGTTGAATTTTAGTCAGAATCCTGCTAAGTCAATTTAACCAGAACCCTCCATATCTGATCACCCTCAATATCTCACCAGGTTGCTCCTCCCTCACCACCCCAAGCTAACGTCTGAGGACATTAGCCGGCCTTCTTTAAGGATCCTGTCAAGTCAGTTGAGCCGGAGTCCCCCCTCATCCCTGAGTGACTTTCCATCCTCAGCCTCACAATGCTCCTTGGCAGTGAAGCCCCACCTGCCCATGCTGTATTCAGGATTGAGCCCAGTTCTGCACTGAAGTCCCGGCTCCCCTGTGGCAATAATCTTGAATTAAATCTGTTTTCACCACTTTACTCACTGGTTCTGGGTCCTTTGACAAGCACTGCTGAAACAAAGCTTGTGAGTTGTAGGCAACGATTAGAGCTGAAGCTAGAGAAGTAGACAGGGTTAATCCACTGTGCTGTTCTAACCAATGTGGCCTCTCAGGGTTACAGGACCTGCCTACTAAGCACAGTATCATAGTCAGATTAATAACATAGAAAGATCTCCTAGGCTGTGAAATGGAGAGTGTTATTTAAAGGGATAACTGGTTTGGAAGCAAAGAGTCCAGTAAGGAGATACTTAAAGTATAAGGTATTAGATGTTGAACTTAAAAAAAGAACTAGAAGCAGTGGAGAGAGATGAAAGAGACAAAATGGAAAATAACAAACAAATTTTTTATTTGTTTGTTTGTCTTTTTTTTTTTGCAGTTTTTGGTCAGGGCTGGGTTTGAACCTACCACCTCCAGCATATGAGGCCAGTGAGTGCCCTACTCCTTTGAGCAACAGGTGCTGCCCAACAAATATGTTTTTATATACTCTATACTTGGCTGAGGCAAGGAAGAAAGGTCTGGGGCTAACAAATTTATGTGGAACATTCAGATTCATTCAGTTTAGGCACCTTCATTAAAGATTTAGACGGGAAGGCAGTTGGCTCCAGTTATATGATTCAAAGATGCCCTCAGAGAACATAGCTCATTCAGTCTCTTCCCAGAATTGTTTTCTACACTTTTCAAGTAGGCTTTCTAAAAATCTATCCCATGTCTAATTCTTGGCAATATAATGATCATTAAAGATGCAGAGACAGTGGTACCAGGCAAGACAGAGTACCACTAAAGCTTATTTACATGAAAATCTAAATATGTCTAGACAAGAGAATTGGTCTAAATATTTTTTAAATGATCACATAAGACGGATGTGGAAACACTCCATGTAAACGCTGGAGAACAATTTGTAGGAACATTTAGCTGCTGGTTACAGTGGCATGTGCCAGGCTGCAAATGGCCAGTCGGTCATGCTGCCATGGACCAGTCTGTGCACCTTGAGCAGGACAGCTCATTGAGACTAAGGATAGAAGATTATTCTGTCAGAGGGTAGACTGTGCTGGAAAGGCACCCTGACTTTTATGAAATGAAGATCACTTGCCAGAGAGAAGGAAATACTCAATATACAGGCTAACAAATTTGAAAATATAAGACATAAATTTGAATATAAAAATATGAGAATTTCTTCAGAAGACCTTTTATATCATTTTTACCTGAACTTTTTCCAGTTGTGCAAAAATCTGCATGCCTGGGTGGAGTTAAGCCTAGGATTACTGGAAAATTGCTTTCTATTAAATTAGTATATAAAATGATATATGTTTGGTATTTTAGAGAAGTGTATTAAAAATTCCTATATTCATTTGAAAGTTATTAAGAAAATGCACGCTATGCTCAAGTCACTATAAATTGGGAATTTTATGTAATATTTTCTATTTTCATGGAAATTTATTTGTTGATAGATTGATAGATACGTAGTACATTCTTCAGCTGTGTTTATATGATATATTTGTAGTTTTGAAAGGGTTTTTCAAGATCCATGCCATAAAATCTCACGTATTTTCTTATTTCTATTTCATGGTCCAATTTTTTCATGGTGATGCTATTTTGAATGAAAGACATCTATAATTGGGAAAAATATGGAAGCCCAGGATAAAAAATGATTTTTATGGAATGTTTGTTTTCATTTATGTTCTTTTCACAAGGAAGCAAAAGCAATGTGGGTCTATGAGAAGGACATAGTTCTGACTTTCACTGTCTAATAGAGTCAACTAGTGATTGGGTCACTTTATAGTAGGTGACCCAATATGTCCCTTACAAGTGGAGAGTAAGAAAGGACCAAGCAAAAACAGTGTCCGAGGAGGTCTTGGGGAGAATCAACAAGAATTAACTTCTTCTAGCAGATTATACATATGCAAGTATATATAATAACAAGATTAATTCACCTCTGTTTAGTGACAAGCAAAATTCTTCGACTTTGAAAGACGAGAAGAGCTTGTTATTTGGACAGAGAAGAGAATTGCAGAATGATGAAATACTTCATGCAAAAACAGAGATGAAACAGCCATAACAAAAGCTTTCTTTAACCATGCAGGGCACGTGGTGAGGCAGCCAGATGAAAAAGCTGGCTTATCACATCAGACCATGCACCACAGGAAAAGGACCCCCCAGCAGGACTGGGACAGGTCGTCTATGTCGGCCTGAAGAAGTGGAATCTGCTTTTCTTGACAAAAACCAGCAATGAAAAGTTTTCAAGTGGAAAATAATGTAATCATAATGATCAATCGAACATCAGTGAATAAAAGAGAAGAGATATTGGTAATATAGAGTCTCCGGAGAAGGCTGTTAATGTAGCCGAGGTTCTTAATGACTCTATATTATTGCACTCATGCTTCTGAAACAAATATCATTTATTGTTTTTGAAAATGGAGAAACCAGTGGTGAATTGGAGTAAACTGCCTGTGGTCATTAAGAAATTAAAGGCCACTCAGAGGTCAGCCACTAGAACCTACTGTTTTGTTTTGTTTTTTTCTAACAACTCTGATCTCTATTTTCCTATTAGAGCAAGCAAAACGATAGGAAATAAAAACGATTTATTGGCAAATTTGCCCTTCCCAAATGCTAGCAAATATTATTTAAAACTATTTATTCTAGTATCTCATACATTTTATGCTTCTAATAATTTATTTTAAAAATCACCAAGAATTAAGTTCTTTTAGCAGATTATCCACATGCAAGTACATATAATAACAAGATTAATTCTGTCACCTTATCTGTTTATTTATAAGCAAACCAGGACAGTCAAGGGAAAACAAAGGCTATTTTCTTTTTTGTATAATACTTTAAGGAAATCATCAAAGTGCCTTTAAATTTCCAAAGAAACTAGGCTTCATCCCATCTTCTTGATATGGCGGCACCTGATAACCGATATTCCGCAAAACCCCAAACTGTATGAAAAGTCCAAGCACCAGGAATCTAGGACAATCTGGGTCCTTTGAGGATCAGCCCCACGGGGTGCTCTTTTCCTCTTGCCATCATGTTAATGCTCTGCCTCTCATCTCAGGTAGAACTGCCTTTACTAACTGGGATCTCGGAGAAGTCTGGGTCATTACATTTCTCCTCTGTGAATCAATGATTGCGCTTAGTTCATCAAAACCTGTTTTGAGTAGATATTTCCATCCATGTAAATGACTTTGTCTAAGGTCCAAGCCAAAGCATGTATTGAAACATCGTAGGTGTTATTGTAATCACTCATTTAAAAAATCATAAAATCAGAGCTCTAAGGCATTTTGGCAATCATCTGAGCACACTTGATTTGGGAATGTGAAAAAAGAAAAAAAAAGAGAAATGAGGTCTAGACAGAAAGTATTTGCCCAAGGTGACATAACTAATCCATCACAGAGCCAGGACTGTAACCCAGATCATTTAGATTCTGGTCTGGTTGTCCTTTCTGTTATTACGCACTAACTTCGGTGCTGTCAGGTATACCGTGAGTTGTTTTACAGCAGATGTGTGGCGGTTCTGTCTGACATAAATATGTGTAGCTGAAACTCAAGCAATTTGGATGTGCCCAGGGGAATGAGCAGAATCAATAAGAGTGAGCTGTATTCTCTGGCAAAGATTGAAGAATAAAGCACATTTAGAATGTGTACTGCTCTCTTTCACCTTTGTATTCTTCGGGATTTACAGATCTTCTTCCCACATAAGAAACTGACTTCTTTGAAAGACAGGTAGCGTGAGACACATACTGTGAACTCCAGACTGAAAAGCAGCTGAAACAGCTGCTGGGCCCAGCCCTGCCGGCAAGCACCCCCTTCAGCACCAGCTGACAGAGAGCTGCTGGCTGCATCTCACCTGTCAGCTTCCTCCCTCCTCCGAATGAGCAAATAGTCTGGGCCCTGATCTATGATGAGCAAAAACGGCATAATCAGTAAAAATTCTGCTGCTGATGCACACACAATGGTAGTTTAGGGCAACTGAGAAAGGTCATCTATGTGATTGGCCCATATTTATTATATTAAATAATTCTGTGGCTAATTGCCTGGGTCCTATGTCTCCCATCCGGACCTGGCTCTGCAAGTATTCACTTCAACATGAACAATTTTCAATGGAGAAACTTTTAGCTCTTTAAACATTAGAAATGCAAAAAAGTAATCATAATAATACTGTACATGGAAGTGATATTTTCACAATTTAATTGGTATTTGTTTTCTGCTTAAAAGGCCCTTGCAAGTGACAAGTCATCCCTGGTTCTGTATTTTTATTCATATGTGCTATGTTAGGTACCGAATTAGATAATCTCTAATGTCTCTTTCATTGTACAATATTGTAACTCTGAGCTTAACTGCTTAATGTTTAATTGTACGTAAATATCAAATTGTATTTCTCTATGATCATATTAAGAGCCCATAATAGTCCCATTGGTCTAAGAAGAGTCTTTAAAATATATCTTATGTGCTCAGAAGATTTTTTTTTTAGAAGTATTAAAAACTTCTTAGCCTACTGATACACTGAAGAAACAGAAGGTATACCTAAGAGATGAGAAGAAATAGAATAAAAACACAAAATATTACCTTAGTTTGAAAACACTTTATGGCTTCCCTATTCTTATTTCTCTCTATCGTTCTTTCTCTCTCTCTCTCTCTCTCTCTCTATATATATATATATGCATATATATATACACACACACACACATACATATATACACACACATATATATGTTACGTATCTATTCAGAAGGTGCCAAAACATGTACACAAATTTTAAGAAAGGAAAAACTGTATTAAATTTGAAGTACTCAAGTGACATTTGACTTTTGCAATTAAAAGAGCAGTTCTACTTGACTTATATTCATCTTTTATATAAGTATATATAGAGTATTACAATTTTAATAAAGTTTTTCCTTTTTAAAAATATGTATACATTTTAGCACCCTTTGTGTTGACATATATTTATCTATTTATGTGTCTATATAAAATAATATATATTTGACTTATAGTACATATACATATTATATATAAATAAAATCTTTGGAGAGGTCATGTAATTTGCTTAGAACACACAGCTTTAGCCACAATTCAAAATTAGTTCTTCTGGTTTCATGTCATAGCCTCCAACATTGGTCTATGTCTGTCCCTTGATGAGGGAACTGGTATTCCCAACTAAATGCATACTTTTAATGAAGAAATAATAATGTTAAAATTCTCTACATTAGTTATGGCTATGTTCTGAATGTTTGGTCTTTCCAAAGTCCACGTGTTGAAGTCCTAGTCTCCAAGATGATGGTTTAGGTGTTGGGGCCACTGGTAGATGATTAGGTCATTACATCACTTCACAAGGGTTTAGGGCCCAGAAAGCATCCTTGCCCCTTCCAACATATAAGAACACAGCAAAAAGACAGCCTTCTATTAACAAAAAAGTGGGCCCTCACCAAATACTAAATCTGCCAGCATCTTCCAGCCTCCACGACCGTAAGACACAAATTGTTGTTGTTTGTAAGCCCCCTTATCTACAGTACTCTATTATGGCAGCCTGAAAAGACTAAGGCTGTGAATATAAATACAGTATGGAAATAAAAATACAAATAAATGCAGCAAAAGAATAAACATAGGTCTGGAAGGAAAAATGGAAAAATTGAATAGAGATATGAGAATGAGATTGGAAAAGAAATCATGTGAGAATTAAACTCTTATCTGTATTTTTTAAAAGAAAATGTATACCAAATATGGCAAATTTATTAAGAATTGGCCAAGCTGGCATGTGTGAATATGAGGTTTAATATATTATTTTATGTGGTTTTATGTGTTTAATATAATTTACTAAGTGATATTAGTAAGTGGCTGCATACCTGTTTCACTGTGCCCCTGGCACCTGCAATCTCCTTCCCCCAACAAAGCTGCACCACTGCTCTGTGCTTTGGTGAGCAGGTATATAAGTGCCAATTCTAACCACTTGGACATCCCAGTACGGGGATATCTGTGTGAAGTTTTTTTTTGGTTCTATAGTTTATAGTTCAAATAGCTTCAATGTAAAACAATTAAAATAATTAGAAGATAAAGTCACAGGTAGATCTTAATCATGAGAGATTAAGGTAAATGGAGCATGAAGTATTTAGTTATCCAATGATTTGACTATTTCCTGCATAAACTGTGCAATTGAAATAGGATAAAGTTTTCCATTAAAAAATGATGATTATTGGGTGGGGGATGCATGAATTTTTATTATATATGATTTATATATGTATTTATGTATTTACTTCAAATTTACTTGAAATTATTTACTTCATTTCAATGAAGTGGTGTACTCTTTTACTGCACAATGTAAGGAAATTAGGGCACTTGCCTTTCTAGCTATTTGAAGTTTTAGTTGGGAGAATTTATAATTGGAAAATTATTTTTTCTTTAATAAGAAAATAAATCAAAAAAACAAATCCTCCAAAGAGATAATATCTTTATCATTTATAAAAACAGCACACTGTACCCCATGACTGTATTAATGTACACAGCTATGATTTAATTTAAAAAAAAGGAAAAAAAAAACATGTTTTTCTGAGAATGGAGAAAATATTTATTACCAGACTAAGATAAATCTTAAACATTGATAACTAGATCTGTAATTATAAAGTAATGGCTTATGACATGCATTTTAGTTATAAATAGTTATCTATGGTAGGAGGATAAAAAGATGTTAGGCATATTTTAATATTTTTCTTTTCTTCCATTATTTCTTATGCTCTAGAATGCTGAAAAGACAGATGTCGTTTTATTGCAGTTTATGAAGTATTTGAATTTTGACTTTAGTGGGTTCACTCATCTTACTGCTAAAAACAATTCTCAATCTAAATACCTGACCTGTTTAATTATAAAAATTTATGCCTGTAGCTCTTGCTTATGATCATGATTTGGCTGTGGCCTTGTTCTTCTCACCATGCTGCACAGTGATATTGCCAGATTAAGTTCGTCTATCCACTCACACAATATATAATTTTTACTGGCCCATAAGAATTTGGAAACTATTGATTTCATATGGGACAGCTACTATTTTTTAATATTACAGTAGTTCTTTCTATTTCTCCTGCCACTGGCAGCTTAACATTTACATTTAACTAATAACCTCTCTTATCCATTATCAGCCCCCTTTGTTAAGGCTTTATTTTTTTAAATAGTTTTAGGTTCACAGAATAATTCAGCATAAGGCACAGAAATTTTCAGTATACCCCCAGTCTCCAGACATTCATTTTCTCCTCCATGATCAATATTACCCACAAGGGTGGTAAATTTACTATAATTGATGAACCTACATTGTTGACACATCATTATCACCCAAAGTCCTTTTCCAGAGGGTCATATAGTTGGATGTATACAGTATCAGCTAGTCTTCTTTCACTTAGGAATGTATGTTTAAGTTTCCTCCAAGTGTTTTTATAGTTTAATTCCTTAATTATTCTCAGCAATGAATAATACCCCTTTGCCTGGATATACCATTCACCTACTATAGGATGTCTTAGCTGCCTCCAAGTTTGGACAATTATAAATAAAACTTCTAGACACATCTGTGTGTATGTTTTTGAGTGAACTCCTTTGGGTAAATACCAAGAAGCCCAATTGCTACATGATATGGCAAGAGTGTGTTTAGTTTTATAGGAAACTGCCAAACTGTCCACTATAGTGGCTGTATCATTGTGTTTCTACCAGTAATGAATCAGAGTTCCTGTTACTCCACATACTTACCAACATTTGGTATTGTCAATGTTTTGGATTTTATATTAGCCTTTTTCATTTCACATTTTTCTAAATTTCTTTTGTCATTGTAAGACACACAACCATGAAATATTTTTCACATATGTACTTTTCATTCAGCAAGAAAGAGAAAGAACAGTGAAAAAATCCCCCCAACAGGGCCTGAAGACCAGCCTGCCCAGCAATCCCCTGCCCCCAGCAAAGGTGCACCATGGGCTTCACAAACACTCAGTTTGTGCCACTGAGGCACTTTCAGACATTATTGATGTTGATTACAGCCAAAGAAATCATATGGAAACTACACTACTGAATTCACCCAGAACCAAGGTTGAAACACTTTACTTACCCAACACTATATAACATATCTACAGGAAAACCTTTCTCTGGAAAAGCTACTCCATAAAATTGGAAGAGGTGAGTGTTCCACCAGATGTGGTGATATCAACATAGGGACATGAGAAATATAAAAAAACAAGGAAATGTTATACCCCCAAAGGAACACAACAAACCTCCATTTAAAAAAGGCCCCCAAAGAATGTACTACTCAGAAAGAAATAAGATAATACAGATAGACAACTCAAGAAAAGTCAGGAAAACAGCAAGTGATTTAAATTAGTAATTCAAAAAGGAGAATGTGAGGATCCACCATTTTGCCTCACAACTACCAAAAAGATGACTTTGGTCCATAAAACCGTATTATTTCTGAGGGAAAAAATAAATAAATAGATACTTTAAAAATGAAAATATTAGACCTGAAGAATTCAATGAGTGAAATAACAAGTACAATTAATTGAGAGCTTCAACAACAGATAAGATGAAGCAGAAGAAATAATTTCTCAACTTGAAGACAGATTTTTGAAAATAGCCCAGAGGCTCGGCGCCTGTGGCTCAATCGGCTAAGGCGCCAGCCACATACACCTAAGGTGGCAGGTTCGAATCCCCAGCCCGGGCCTGCCAAACAACAATGATGGCTGCAACCAAAAAATGGCCGGGCGTTGTGGCGGGCGTCTGTGGTCCCAG
>CAUYQV010178558.1:0-12318 GCA_963574575.1 Galagoides demidoff
CACAATGCCCGGCCATTTTTTTTTTTTTTTTGGTTGCAGCCATCATTGTTGTTTTGGCGGGCTCAGGCTGGGGATTCGAACCCGCCACCTTAGGTGTACGTGGCTGGCGCCTTAGCTGATTGAGCCACCAGCGCCGAGCCAAGAATTTCTTATTTTGTGACATTTTTACATGTCACAAAAGATTCTTCTGACTTTTCAACCATTTAAAAACAAAATCCTAAAAAAAAAAAATCCTTTCTAAACTCTTGAGTTGTGTAAAAACAGCATCAGGGGCTGGGTGCCAAGCCTTCTGCCAATAATCCTAGCACTCTGGGAGGCCAAGGCAGGAGGATCATTTGAGCTCAGGAGTTGAAGACCAGCCTGAGCAAGAGACCCCATCCTTTACTAAAATTGGGAAAATTCACTGAGTATGTTGGCAGGAGCATCACTTGAGCCCAAGAGTTTGAGGTTGCTGTGAGCTAGGCTGATAACATGGCACTCTATCCCGGCAACAGAGTAAGACTCTTGTCTTTACCTGCCCTGTTCTAGAGCTGCCCCTTAGGCTGAAGTGTGCAGAGGGATTGGAGGCTGTATTGAGGCTCCAGAAATGATTCCAGTGAGAGACAATAAGGGTTATAGGAATAGGCACTGCAAAGAAGGAAGGGATTCAGGTTGGAGAGGTAGGATTGGGTGCCAGAGGTTAATGGGAACTAGCTTCAGATCCCTTCACCAAGAGGATGCTGTTTCTCATGGGCCTGGAGGATTCTTCACTAAGCAGCAGCCAGGTTTGTCTTAAACTCCTGGCCTCAAGCCCTCCTCCCACCTCAGACCGCTCAGTCACTATAAACCTAAATCTTGGACAAGAATTTCTTTGAATGTGGACTGGAGGGATAGATACCTCACTGCCTCTATCCCATACATGGAGGGAGCCTATGGGTGCCAGGAGACCACCTAATTGCTCACTGAGAATGAATATCTTCTCTACCACCTCTAGCCCCACACACACTCAGCAAGAGATTCTTCATGGACCAGAGCCTTCCAGAGACTAAATTCTTATCTCTGGAATTCCTGTGTTATCTGGCAGGCCTGGCTCCTCTCAACAGTGGTACCAGCCTGGCATGCGGGGGGGGGGGGGGGGAGCGGGGGGGGGATGAGGCATTGTGTGCAGGACTGTGAAGATGAAAGCAGGTCCTCCTGACTGATTATAGGGTCTGTTTGAAACAGCAATCAGGGTTTTGATTTGAACCAGGATCCTGTTCTGGACAGACCAGGGAAGGGAAGAAGGAATGTCAGTGTTGAGGGGGAGGTATAGGTCACAATCAGCAGGTCTTTAAGTTTACGTTTCTAATAACTGAGAAGGCTACGGTGGGAGGAGTGCTTGAGGATGGGAGTTTAAGATAAGCCTGGCCAACCTAGCAAGACCCTGTCTCTATCAAAAAAAATTTTTTCATTAGTCAGGCATGGTGGCACATGCCTGTAGTCCCAACTATTCAGGAGGCAGAGGCAGAATGATAGCTTCAGCCCAGGAGTTAAAGGTTACAGTAAGCTGTGATTGTACCACTGTACTCCAGCCTCTTGGTGATAGAACAAGACTTTCTCAGAAAAAAAGGTTCAGTTTGAAGGACCCTCTCCTATGTGGTGCAGACCTTCACACTTCATGGCTGAAAGCCAGTATAGAGACTTTGTTCCATGAGGAGAACATGCCAGTGTGCCACTTCTTTTGAAGTGGGGGATGATGGCCAGGCCAGCTCCTTCATCTTCACAGACCCACCTTTCTCACTAGTCTTCCTCACCCAAACACCCACTGGGCAAGTTCTACCTCCTGAACTCCCCACACAGCCTAAACACAGATGTCCCATACCATTCTCATGGCTCAAGGATCCCCAGGGGATTCTCTAGGCCAGTCCAGCTCCTCAGCCTACAAAGGCTCAGCCCAGAAGGGGCATGCTCGTGGGTCACAGTGAGTGCTCCACATTGGGACTAGGATGTAGGCCTTGGATTTCCCAGCTTAGAAACACGCTGTACCAAGAGGGCTAAGGCCTCAAGAAAAGGTAAGCTGTTTTCTCCCTGACTTCCCCAAATGCAGCTCACTAGGAAGTCCTTCCCAGCAGCCCAGGCTGCCCTTAGGCCCAGGCTTCACAAAGGTCACCCTTCATAATGCACAGCCCCCTGGAAGATCTGGGTGCAGAGAACCCAGCTGAAGAGCAAGGGTGTCTGTTGCTGCCTCAACTCAGTCCATCCCTGGGCAGTGTGTTTATAGTGTCAGCCCTCGTTTTTGCATCTGTCAGGTGAGGTGACAGTTCCTGCTCATGTGCTTCTCAGAGCCATTGTGAGGATAGTAGGCATCATGAGAGGGCTCAGAAGCTCCCAGTGCCACATGGCATCTGGAAGTCCATACCAGGCGCATTCTCAGAGGACGAGAGGAAGGAACAGAGTAGTAGTCAAGCAGTGCAAACAAGGGTGAGGGCTTTCAGTCAGCCACACACCAGCTTCAAACCTGACAGTGATGGAGTCAGATGTCCTTGTCTACCCACACTTTCTCAATCTTTCATAACAGTAGGTAATGGCTATTGGGCATGTAATATGTGGGGAGCACTCTGCTCATCTCTTACTCTTCAGAACCGTGCAGAGCTGGGCATGGTGGCTCATGCCTGTAGTTCCAAGTACTCAGGAGGCAGATTTCTTTTTTTTTTTTTTTTTTGGGACAGGAGCCTCAAGCTGTCCCCCTGGGTAGAGTGACATGGCATCTCAGCTCACAGCAACCTCCAACTCCTGGGCTCAAGTGAGTCTCCTGCCTCAGCCTCCCAAGTAGCTGGGACCACAGAAACCTGCCACAACACCCGGCTATTTTTTTGGTTGCAGCCATCATTGTTGTTTGGCGGGCCCGGGCTGGATTCGAACCCGCCACCTTGGGTGTACATGGCTGGCACCTTAGCCACTTGAGCCATAGGCACCGAGCCTGTTTTTTTTTTTTTGGCTGGGCTGGGTTTGAACCCGCCACCTCCAGCATATGGGGCCGGTGCCCTACTCCTGGAGCCACAGGCACTGCTCCATGGAGGCAGGTTTCTTGGTCTCAGAAGTTAAAGGCCAGCATAGGCAACATAGTGAGATCCCATGTCTGCAAAAAGGTTTTGTTTTTTTTTTATTATTTAAAAACGTGGCTTGGCGCCTGTGGCTCAAGCAGCTAAGGTGCCATCCACATACACCTGAGCTGGCAGGTTCGAATCCAGCCCAGACCCACCAAACAACAATGATGGCTCCAACCAAAAAATAGCCGGGCGTTGTGGCAGGCGCCTGTAATCCCAGCTACTTGAGAGGCAGAGGCAGGAGAATAGTTTGAGCCCAGGAGTTGGAAGTTGCTGTGAGCTATCATCACACAGCACTCTACCCAGGGTGACAGCTTGAGGCTCTGTCTCAATCAATAAATAAATAATTTAAAAATTAAAACACACCAAAAAAGCTCCAGGAGTATGTATTCTTATTAGCCTCGTTTTACCAAGGAGGAAACTGAAGGTTAGGGAAGCTAAGTCACTTGCCCAAGATCATTCAATGAACAAATAGGGATCTGAAATTCCTGCTGGGTCTGACTGTGTCCTGAGTAAAAACTCTGTACAGCTCATCTTGGAGTCCCTGGGACAGGGTGGTCCAGGAGATCAGGACAGGTGGGAAAGAAGCTTACACTATGTACAAAGCACAAAACATCAGTAGGTGCTCCCCAGAAGACCAGCTTGTTTCCACAGTGGCCACTGGGAGCAGTACGTCTCCCCAGGAGTCTAAGGGTGGGGTGGGAGTGTGCTTACACTTTGCCTCTGGAAAGCTCTCTAAATTTTTTTTTTTTTTTTTTTTTTGAGAGAGGAGCCTCGAGCTGTCCTCCTGGGTAGAGTGCTGTGGCATCACAGCTCACAGCAACCTCCAACTCCTGGGCTCAAGAGAGTCTCCTGCCTTAGCCTCAAGTAGCTGGGACCACAGGTGCCCACCACAACGCCCAGCTATTTTTTGGTAGCAGCAGTCGTTGTTCGGCGGGCCCGGGCTGGATTCGAACCAGCCACCTTGGGTGTACTTGGCTGGCGCCTTAGCCACTTGAGCCACAGGCGCCAAGCCTGTTTGTTTGTTTTTTTTTAATTTGAAACAGAGTTTCACTATGTCGCCCTGAGTAGAGTGCCATGGCATCACAGGCCACAGTAACCTCCAACTCTTGGGCTTAAGCTATTCTCTTGCCTCATCCTCCCGAGTAGATGGGACTACAGGCGCCCACCACAATGCCTGGCTACTTTTTGCTTGTAGTTGTCGTTTAGCAGGCCGAGGCTGATTCAAACCCACCAGCTCCAGTATATATGACTGGCGCCGTAGCTGCTGAGCTACAGGTACCAAGCCTATTTAAAATTTTTAGTAGAGTTTATAACCAACACTTTTTAGATTTGTCACATTTTCTTTTTTTTTTTTTTTTTTTTTGAGACAGTGAGACAGACCTCAAGCTGTTGCCCTGGGTAGAGTGCTGTGGCATTACAGCTCACAGCAACCTCCGACTCCTGGGCTCAAGTGATTCTCCTGCCTCCACCTCCCAAGTAGCTGGGACTACAGGCACCCACCACAACACCCAGCTGTTTTTTGATTGCAGCCGTCATTGTTTGGCGGTCCTGGGCTGGATTCAAACCCACCAGCTCAGGGGTATGTGGCTGGTGCCTTAGCCGCTTGAGCGCTTGAGCCATAGGCTCCGAGATGCATATTCTTTTTTTTTTTTTTTTTTTTTTTTGTGGAGACAGAATTTCATTTTATCACCCACAGTAGAGTGCCGTGGCGTCACACAGCTCATAGCAACCTCCAACTCCTGGGCTTAGGCGATTCCCTTGCCTCAGCCTCCCGAGTAGCTGGGACTACAGGCACCCACCACAACGCTCAGCTATTTTTTTGTTGCAGTTTGGCTGGGGCTGGGTTTGAATCCGCCACCCTCGGTATATCGGGCTGGCACCCTGCTTACTGAGCAACAGGTGCTGCCCCACATTTTCATTTTTTCTCTGCTTGTTGACATACGTGGTATAAGATATCTGAAGGAAGGATATTCAAGGCAGGGACAGCCACGGCAAAGGCTACAATGGAAGCATGCCTTGAACCTTGAAGGAACAGCAGGACCATCAGACGTTGGGCGTGAATGATGGCAAGAATAGTAGGCTCAGAAAGGTAACAAAGGAAACCTGATGATGTGGATTCTTGTAGACCATTGGAAGGTTCAAGGTAGTGCAGCGAATGATAAGATCTAGCGTTTTATTGTTTGTTTTGTTTTTGAGACTTTTGCCCTGGGCAGAGTGCCACAGTATCACAGCTCACAGCAACCTCAAACTCTTTGCAAATACATGTTGGGTCCTGGTGGTCCCAGCTTTGAGAAGAGCCTCTTTATTTTCTTCTTTTTTTGAGACAGAGTCTCACCCTGTTGCCCTGGGGAGTGCTGTGGCATCACAGCTCACAAAAACCTCAAGCTCTTTGGCTCAAGCAATCCTCTTGCTTCAGCCTCCCGAGTAGCTGGGACTACAGCCACCACAACGCTCAGCATGTTTTTCTGTTTTTAATAGCGATCTCACTCTTGCTCAGGCTGGTCTCTAACTCCTGAGCTAACAAGACAATCCACGGGCCTTGGCCTCCCAGAGTGCAAGGATTACAGGTGTGAGCCACTGCACCTGGTCATTAACTCGTTTTTAACAAGGATCATTCCAGCTGCCATATAGAGACTAGACTCAGGAGCAAGGGACATGACCAGAAGACCATTGCTGTAATCAAAAAGAAACAGCAGTGGTTGGAACCGGGTGACAGTGGTGAGGTGGTAAGAAATAGTTGGATTTAAAAAAAAAAAAAAAAAAGAAAGAAAGAAAGAAATAGTTGGATTCTGGATACATTTTGCAGATAACACCTCTAGGGATATGGGGTGTGAGAAAGAAAACAGTTAGAGATGACTTCAAAGTGTTTGGCCTAAGCATTTGGGAGACTGAATTTGCTGTTTACTGGGATAGAAAAGAGTGTGGGAGGAACAGTCTCGAGAGATGAAAATCTGTCCAGTAGGCGGTCGCACATGGGAGTCTGAAGTCTGGAGACAGGACTGGGCTAGAGATCTAATTTAGGGAACAGTTAGCATATAAAGGTATTTAAAGGGTGGTGAGATTATGTCAAGAGGGAGGGTAAAAGAGGAGATGTCCAAAGACTACTATGCCTTGGGCATGCCATCATCTAGAGCAGCAGTTCTCAACCTGTGGGTCGCAACCCACAGGAACTGTATTAAAGGGTCAAGGCATTATAAAGGTTGAGAACCACTGATCTAGAGTGGGGAGCTGAGGACAGGGCAGGAGTTAAAGATTTCCAAAGCAAGAGATGCAGGCTGAAGATGCAGGAGTCAGTGCTACAGAGAAGTCCTCTGGGGTTTTCTTCTAGGTTACCTAGGAAAGAGTGGGCTTCTCATGTGAGATGTGAGATTTATGAACTCCTTGAGAGAAAGGCCTTGCCCAAGGGCGCATGTTCAGTTAAGTCCCCAGTGTGTTCAGATTCCTGAGGCCAGGGAAGATCATGGGTCTAGACTACCTCTTCTGTTCCTGTCTCTTAACCATGGGTGTTCTCCTAGGCTCTATAATCTCTCCCTGGGCCACCTTATCTGCATGCAAACCTTTAGCTGCCACTCCTGGGCTTAAGTGTTCTGTCTCCAGCCCAGGTCCCTACCTTTCCCTAGCATGTTCAACACCAAATCCATCATCCCTCGACCCCCTAAACTGTCTTCTGATGTCTTTACCACCTATTCAGTCCCTAGGCAGCACCCTGGGCAACTCCCTCAACCTTTCCCATGGCTAACTCAAGCTTCACAGCTTCCAGCTTCCAAATCTTTCTTTTCTCGGCAACTCCTCCAGCCCCTGCCTCACCAGCTACATCAATCAGGTACCTCCAGTGCTTTTCTGCATCTCCTTCCAATCCAGCCTCCATACAGGGGCCAAAGGGCTCTTAGGAACAAATGTGGCTCGGCCATTACTTGACTTAATTGGACTTTCTGCAAAGTCCCATGGCCTTTCATCCAGGTCAGAGACCACTGCAGGGCCAAACATTTTGGTGGGCCCAGAAGGACGTCTTTGACCTGCTTCCCTGCTCCACAGAACTAGGCCTCCTTTAAGCTTTAAAAATTTGTCTCTCTAATGTCCCCCAACCTGGGCCCAGAAGCCAGAGCCCAGAGCAGAGTTAGGGAAAAGGTGGGGAGTAGGGACGGCAGAAACAGATTCTTGCTGGCCCTGGCAGGGCCCTTCCAATGGTCCCTTGTAGCCCCTGACAGAGAAATCCTTATTGGCCAGTAAGGGTTTAGTTCCCAGGAGAACTCAGAGGCTCAGTTCAAAATTTATAGTCTTGTCTGTGTGCACAGGTCTAGTTGGCTCTGAGCTTTGTGTGTCTTCTCCTTCAGCCTCTGAGACTCCAGCCTCCACTTATTCAGACCCTCCCAGTAGGCCCAGAACACATATACACCCTCTGGCACCCCCACCTCGGCTCCTGAGCAGAGACATGGAGAGACCTTGAGCTCTTGCAAAGTTCACCCAGCCTTGCTCCATCACAGGGGAATGCTACTGGCTGGGAAAAATTAAACCTGAAGTATGTTAGTTCCTTAGAGCCTCATTATCCCATTTTATAGGTGAGGAAACTGAGGCCTAGGGGAATTAAATAACTTCCCCAGGCTCAACACCCATAGCACAGTGGTTATGGCACCAGTCACATACACCAAGGCTGGCAGGTTGGAGCCTAGCCTGGGCCAACTTATCAACAATGACAACTGCAACAAAAAATAGCCAAGTGCTGTGGCAGGCGCTTGTGGTCCCAACTACTTAGGAGGCTGAGGCAAGAGAATCACTTAAGCCCAAGAGTTGGAGGTTGCTGTGAGCTACGGCACCACAGCACTCTACCAAGGGCAACATAGTGAGACTCTGTCTCTAAGTTCATGGTGGACACTTGAGTAGTGGGTTTTTTTAATTTGGGGTTTTGTTTTATTGTTAAGTGTACCTACATGTATATGTTCTATATACTCTTGTTTACAGAATATATAAACACACTTGGTTTTCACAATTGAAAAACCAAACAAAAACTAGCCAAGCTCACATCCTTCGGTGCCAGGTTAACACAAAGGCTTGGGAGGCATATTTACAAAGGCTGTAATCTTGTTTACCCCTTACTGAGCCAGCCTTGCTAGCCTCAGTTTTCCTATATATAAGATAGGCATAATGACATGAGGATCACATCAGCAGGTGCATAGTGATAATGGCAAACACATACACTCCCCATGTGCCAGGTATAACCCATGTCGTTGTCACAGTAGCCCTATAAGGTAGGAGCTATTATTATCCCATCTTACTTAAGGTTGTATGGTTAGTGAGTGGCAGAGTATGAATTTGGGTCCAAGTTGTCTGTTTTCATTGTCTATGCTCTTATGTGCCACACTATGAGTCCCTGCCACAAACAGGAGGACTGGAATCACTCTAAGATCCACCTTTCATACTATAAAATCAATGCTGAGGTCGGTGTGGCGCTAAGGTCAGGCTGCACTGCTCAGAGTGACCATAGTCTCCTCATACTGAAGTGTCAGCACCAGGGCCAGGGCTGTGGTGGCAGCTCCCACCTCTTCCTGGGCTCCAGGACCCCATTTGAGAAAGGAGACTGTAGGAAGGACCAGCCAGGCCAGGATGTTGCTGATGCCCCTTTGAATCTCTTAGAGTGAATGGGAGAGCAAGCCATACGGAAAGTAAGAGCTCTTCCCAAGGGCGGGGTGTGGTAGCTCACCGGCCCTTACCAGGTGTGGTGCTGTAATCCTAGCAATCTGGGAGGGCAAGGCCTGTGAATTGTCTGAGCTCAGGAGTTCAAGACCAGCCTGACCAAGAGTGAGACCCTCTCTCTACTAAAAACAGAAAAACTCACTGAGCATTAGGGTGGGCAGCTATAGTCCCAGCTACTCAGGAGGCTGAAGCATAAGGATTGCTCGAGCCCAAGAGTTTGAGGTTTTTGTGAGCTATGATGCCACAGCACTCTCATCAGGATGACAGAGCGAGACTCTGTCTCAAAAAAAAGAAGCAAATAAAGAGGCTCTTCTCAAAGCTGGGACCACCAGGACTTAAGATGTATCTGCAAAGCCCTAGAGAGGCCTGGCCTGGGGAATGGGGTTATGGCTTCAAAGTGCTGGAAGAAGTCAGAGCTGGAGTACTGTAGACACCATCAGAGCCAAGCTTCATTGTGCATATGGGAAAACTGAGTCCCAGAGAGGGAAGGGTGTTCTGTCCAGGTCACAGAGCCAGTCTGTGCTAGGCATGGGACTTGGAGAGTAAGAGAGGTCCCAATCCTGCTGTGGTTCATGTCTTAGCCTGGATCCCTGTGCTGCACAGATGTGTCTATAGGAAATAGATACATCTTTGCTTGTTTGATAGCAAAGTCAAAAGCAGAGACCTACAATGTGCTATGACACCCACCCTGCCCTATCCTGGCTGCTTCCTTCCTTCCTTCCTGGAGTAGGATGTGCCCGTCTCTTCCAGGGATCTCATTCACCCCTGTCCCATCCCTTGGCCTCACCTCTCCGGTGGGCCTGACCTCAGTTCCCCCCCGCCCCACTACTTCTCCGAGCTATCTTCTACTCTCCTTTCCCTTTTTCGAGAACTTCAGCCTGGCATCCTCTTCCCCTAGGTGTCCACATGGCTCAGTCCCTCACCCACATCAGAGTTTTTTATTGTTGGGGGCGGGGGGAGTTTGTTTTGTTTTGTTTTTTGGTAGAAATGGGAGTCTTTATGTTACCCGAACTGGCCTCCTGGCCTCAAGCAATCCTCCTGCCTTGGTATCCCAAAGTGCTGGGATTACAGGTATGAGCCACCATGCCCAGCCTAGCTTCAGGTCTTTACTCAAAGTCACCTTCTCAAGGAGGCCTTCTGCTCTTCACACCTGCCCCCACTTCCCCTCCTACTTTCCTGCTTTTTCTCCTTAGCATCTTTCACTAACACGTATTTTTCGTAGAAAACTAGCTCCATGATAAGAACTTTTATCTTCCTCATACCTATATACCGACACTTAAATGGTATCTGGCCCATTGTAGGCTCTCAAGCAGTGTCTGCCAAGAGAATGAAAAGGCTTGCTCTTTGACTAGAGTCAGGGCTCATATGACTCTAGTGCAAGTCTATGGCAGAGCAGGGGGTAGCAGGTGGGGGCTCTGGACTGACCCACTGGCTGTTCTGTCTCCAGGGCCATGTTGCAGGAACATGAGGATGTAAAGACAGCTCCAGAGGCTGGAGGGTTCAGTGAGGGGCAGAGGAGGGCAGAAACCAAACCCAGAGTCCCATCTGTGTCTCTCTGTGCTATGACAGAAGTTGTGGGACCATGTTGCTCTGGAATGAAGGAATGAGAAAGGATACTTGTTCATGCTCACAGGGCCATTGAGGCTGAGAGAGGGGATGAGGCTTGCCCAGGATCACAGAGGGAGGCCATTGTACAGCTGGGCATTCCAGCTATGGGCCTCTTCCTGGTCTCTCCCGGCCCTGGTTATCCTGGCTAGGCTTCTGTCATTATGGGATGTCAAAGCATACTCAGCCTCTCCCCTTCCTTCCTGGATTCCCTATCATCTTACCAGTCGCCCCACTTACCACTCCCTACCCCTTCTCATACTATAGCTATTTTTTCATCTTTTTATATATTTAAATATATATTACATACAAATATATATCACTTTTATGTAAGTTATCAAGCACAGTCATAAACATATTTACCCTCAATCCCAGAACTAGACTTTTTTTTTTGAGACAGAGTCTTGCTCTGTCACCTAGTCTAGAGTGCCATGGCATCTAGATCAACCTCGAACTCCTGGGTTTAAGCTATCCTCCTGCCTCAGCCTCCTGTATAGCTGGGACTACAGGTATGTGCCTGGCTTGTTTTTATTTTATTTTATTTTATTTTTAGTAGAGCAAGGATCTCACTCTTACTAAGGCTGGTCTCAAACTTATGACATCAAGTGATCCTGCTGCCTCTCAGAGTGCTACGATTACAGGTGTGAGCCACCATGCCTATTCCAGAACTAAAAACTTATTAACAGCTTGCACTACCCTGTGTTTGTCTATATCCCTGTCTCCCTGGAGGAAATATTTTTAAAAAATCATTTTATTACTCCCATATATATGTCCAAATCTATTACTTTTTGCTTATTTTTCAGCTGTAAGACTGATGTCATTACTGTATATAGTCTACTGCATTGCTTTTTTTTTTTTAAGAGACAGTCTCACTTTGTTGCCCTTGGTCGAGTGCCATGGCATCACAGCCTCTTTTGCTCCATGTATCCCCAAACTGTATAGTTCCCTGTCCTAAAAAAGACACCCACACCCAGACTCTGTTCTGTCTTCTCTGGAAAGCCATCTCCGGCCCAGAGGCTGGCTATCAGGCCCCCACTGCCCTGAGCCCCACAGCCTCCAAGCATCTCACACTCCTACACTTGTCATAATTACTCATGATTGCTTATCCCCCCATTAGACTGCACTCCTCAAAGGCAGAGACCACTCTCATCCATTGTGCATCCCCAGTGTCCATGTAGAGCCTGCATACCATAGGCACTCAGTAATTGTTGAAAGACTAAATGTATACACAAGCAATGACAGGAACCATGGGTGTTGCTGCCTTCTGCATCCCAGAAAACAGGACAATTCCTACCTAGCTCCAGGAGTAGCAGATCCTTGCTCCCCAATGCCCACCCTACCTCTATGCCTCAGCCCCATGAACCCCAGGAGGCCTTTTCCTATCTCTTCACCTTTTGGGGAATTTCCCTCTTTACATCTCCTTCCAACTCTGGATTTCCTTCATATGGGAATGCTGTAGCACCAGGAAGAAGGAAAGGGAGCCTAAACCTGCTCTCAATGTATATTGAGCATTCTTGAGGGAATAAAAATTGATTCCTGGAAAAGGGGTAAAAAAATCTTATGCTTTTTATGTATAAAGCACATATACTTACAGTACATAAACAGATATATTGTATATCTGTGGTTTTATTTATTTTTATTTATTTATTTTTTTTTTGAGATAGAACCTCAAGCTGTCCCCCTGGGTAAAGTGCCATGGCATCACAGCTCATAGCAACCTCCAACTCCTGGGCTCAAGTGAGTCTCCTGCCTCAGCCTCCCAAGTAGCTGGGACCACAGGTGCCCACCACAACGCCTGGCTATTTTTTTTGGTTGCAGCCATCATTGTTGTTTGGCAGGACCAACCTGGATTCGAAGCCACTACCTTAGGTGTATGTGGCTGGTGCCTTAGCCACTTGAGCCACAGGCGCCAAGCCATATCTATGGTTTTAAAATTCTATGTGCTTAAGAAAAA
>CAUYQV010178559.1:0-34120 GCA_963574575.1 Galagoides demidoff
GTTTTAAAACTATAACTGAGAAAATGACATGAAGGCTGTGTTGATCAGTTTGATGGAAGTATTTCGGATTGCATGTGAAAACCCCACATTGTACCCCAGAAGTGCATTAATGTACATAGTTACCATTCAATAAAATTAAAAAAATAAATAAATAAATAAAAACCTCTGCTCAACCTTTGGGTATTTGTGACACCTAATTTAGCAATTATCTGCTAATATATTTCTTGTCTCCTGGCTTGAACTCCATGGGGGCTGGAATTGGTTTTATTCTTCAGCAAGACTAAGAAGTTCCTCCTGGATCTTGGGTCTTTATTACAGGAAAGCTCCTGCAGGGCAGCCCTTTGCACCTCCCACCAGGAGACACACGGTGTCTATTTCTCTCGTCCTTGAGTATGGGTGAGTTTTGTGACTTGTTCAGGCCAACAGAACATGGCACAAGTGACACTGTGCGTATTTTGGAGCTGATGTCTTAAGAGGCCTTGAAGTCTCTGCCTTTCCCCTGTTGGAACCCAGCCTGTCTTGCTGGAGGGACCACATGGAGAGACAGAGCCTGGGGGAGGAGAGGGTGTGAGGGAAGACACAGAACACGGGGCCCTGTCTGATCATCTGAGCCGAGGCACTGGATGGATGTGGTTGTGATCTCGTACCCCCAAGGCAGTTTTTGCAGAACTGGCACAAGCTGTCCCCACCAAGACCTCAAATCACAAAACAGTGACCAAATAATTGCTGTGGATGTTTTCTTTCTCTTGAAAAGTCACTAAGTTTTTGGCTCAGCACCTGTAGCTCAGCGGCTAGGGTGCCAGCCACATACACGGAGCCTGGTGGGTTCAAACCCAGCCCGGGCCTGTCAAACAACAATGACAACTGCAACCAAAAATAGCTGGGCCTTGGTGGGCACCTGTAGTCTCAGCTACTTGGGAGGCTGAGGCAAGAGAATTGCTTAAGCCCCAAAGTTGGAGGTTGCTGTGAGCTGTGACGTCATGGCACTCTATCAAGGGTGACACAGTAAGGCTCAAAAAACCCTGAAAACTCACTAAGTTTTGAAATGTTTGGTATAAAGCAATAGATAATTGATAGGGTGACAGGTAGCCATCCCTCAACGTGTGTCTACAGGTGCATGAATGAATGAACTTGGCCCTGCCTGGAAAGAGATACAGCTTATCAGCTGGGGAATGCAGGCCAGTCAGTACGTACCTGAGCAGGGGGAGCTCAGGTAAACAACCAGTCTGTCCAGCGCTGTTTACCTTTATGTCAGTGCTTCTTTAGGGATGTCTGGAAAATTCCTTCCTGCGCAGCAGACTGGGGAGCCCGCACACAGAGGGCAATGCAGTCAGTGCCATGGCTGCAGAGTGCACGAGGGCCAGGGTGTGGGGTGGCTGAGAGGGTCTAAGGGACCGACTCCTGACATGGGGGTGTTTCCTGCCACTTCTTCCTCCCAGCAGCAGAAACAGAAGCTACAAGACATATACGCTGGGGGAGGGTGTGCAGCGTGCACGGTACTGCAAGGAGCTTTGGGATTACTTTTATCCCGTCTTTAGGCCTCCCTGAGTGACAGTCTGAGGTTTCCCACTTAGTGAGGGGTGGCGGTGAGCTGCTGCATGGAGGTGACCCTGGGGCGAGCAGCCTTCCTGGGCATAGGAGGAGAAGCTCTCCCTTAAGACATAGGAAGCTACTGAAGGGTTTGGAGCAGAGGTTTGCTGGGATTTGACTTGGACAACAGCCCCAGGCTTTGAGACATCTGGAACTGGGACCCCATGTCACAGGCTTTCTTTCTGGTTGCTGCTGGCAGCCACATGTGAAAGGAGTAGAGTATTTTCCTGAGGTGGCTGCCTGTCCTCACTCCATCCCTTCCCACTACGCTTAGAGGACTTCACAGGGTTGGTACTAAGCTTAGGAAAACTGCTGATTCATTAGATCACGAGCTCATTCTTCTGGTGCTGACCTGCGCGACAGACTCACAGGCATGAGCTTAGTGATGAAGATTCTTTGCTTGGCCAACTTTAGTCAGGCTCCTGGGCCTTCTCCTAGGCCCATCTGTGCACTCCCTAATAAAATCCACTTTTGGCAAAGAATTCTGCTGCCTGCCCTTGGCAAGAATTTCCCAGCCTTGAAACCTGATCAACTTGGACTCCTGGTTGGAGCCACAGTCTTCTACCACCCCCAGATGATGTGTGACCACCTGGCCTGTCTTCAGCAACAATCCTGTTAAGTCAGTTTGGGCACAATCTTCTTTACCCTGATGTCTCCTCTTTGCTGGGGCTTGGGGGTCCTGGTTCCCCAAACCCAGTTAACCTGGTTCGGTTACTCAGCTGAACTAGAAAGTTTAAGCCAGGAACGGCGCTAACCGAAAGCAGAAGTGAGTGGAAACCGAAAATAAAACCGGAGCGGCCCAGGCAGAGTGGGTAGAAAGGAAAAGTGACCTGTACAAGTTTCAGGGAAACAGAGAGATTTTGTTTAGGAAGAAAAAAGAGAGTTTAGAGCACTTCCAAAGAGAGTGGGAAGTAAGTCCCTCTCATGAAGGAGAAAAAGGGAGAGAGATGGAGACAGAGGCCCACAGGGGTATTAAATACTCCATTTGAAATTGGCTGCAACTCTTTCATTGGCCTCTCTGGCCCCCAGGCAGTATTTCCCTTTTCTATTAGTCATTGATGGTCTCTTTCTATTGGTCATTGGTTACCTAGGTTACTTCATCCCCATGTTCTTTTTTTTTTTTTTGAGACGCAGCCTCAAGCTATCCTGGGTAGAGTGCCATGGCATCATAGTTCATAGCAACCTCCAACCCCTGGGCTCAAGCGAGTCTCGTGCCTCCGCCTCCCAAGTAGCTGGGACCACAGGCGCCTGCCACAACGCCTGGGCATTTTTTGGTTGCAGCCATCATTGTTGTTTGGCGGGTCCGGGCTGGGGATTCGAACCCGCCACCTTAGGTGTACGTGGCTGGCGTCTTAGCCGATTGAGCCACAGGCGCCGAGCCCATCCCCACATTCTTAAGGGTCCTTCAGACTTCCTGTTCAGCAGGCCAGGATTTCCTCCCACCTCCCTTGAAGTCCCTTTCTTAGTGTCTCTTCTTACTTTTAATAATTTTTCATTCATGGACACTATCCCCCATTGCCTACCGACTCCCACTTGCCTGTGCAGTATTTGGAGTTGAGCCCACTTCTTTCCTCCACAGCACAATCTCAGTGCCACAGTCACTCTACCTATCATGGTGATAATGAATAAAGTCTTCCTGACCATGCTTTGATGAGTGTCATTGAAAAATTTTCTCAGGGAGGTGCCTGTGGCTCAAAGGAGTAGGGCACCGGCCCCATATGCTGGAGGTGGCAGGTTCAAACCCAGCCCCGGCCAAAAAAAAAGAACAATGAAAAAATTTCTCTTTAACAATAGAATGCAAACATATATAATGCCTTGAATCTCAGTGAATACCTGCTTACACTGATAATCAACATAAAGAAAGAGTCTCAAGGCACGTGTTTTAAGAAATAATTTGGAAACATTTCTAAGTTAGCAAATTATACTTTTCTGCAATAAGTTTTTAAGGTCTCAGAATGAAAAGTATTAGAGGACTTCTCTGAGTGGGGTAGGTACTGTTCTGGAATGTATTAGACTTCAAGGGCCCGAGAAAGTTTGCTTATCCTTCTGATCCTTGGGATTTATGACATTCTTAATCAGGGAGAAGGATCTGTGAGATTTCTTCTAGTTTTAAATGAAGGCAAAATTTATGAGCGGTTGGATGAATTGGCCATCTCTGTCTAGAGACTATTTCATTTCCAGCCTTCATTCAGAGCTGGGATTGATTTATCCCTTTGGTTGAGGGCCAGGCAGTCGGTCCTGAGCAGAGGTGCATGTGAGATGTTTATTAGTCTGGAGCATGGGCCTGGCAGTGTTCTGCTTCCTGTCCACCACCAAGCCACTGCTGGGCTTTACAGAGTTGCCCGCAAAGCGATGCCAGTCCCAGAGCACGAGGTAATTGACAGCCTCTCACATAACACCAGAGAGAATTTCAGTCTCACGCACAGAGAAAACCTTTTAATCTATTTCCCCATATTTTGTATATAGATTTTGCGGCCATATTCCACTCCAACCTTTATGTCTCTCTAAATTTCCCATAAAACTCTCTTGAAATGGGATCACAACCTATTCTCACTCTTTTCTCTCTTTCCCTTCCCCTCATGAGCTCAGCTCATCTGTATGTCCATCAGAATCATCCACCCTCATTATTTGAGCTAAGCCAAAAGAAGAACGAGGAATGAATTTCCTAGAATTTCCCTCTCCTTCAACATGATGGTGTGGGGATGTTTGGGAGGAGTGTTGGGTTCTGAGTTCAGGTCTCATGGGGACTTGCTGCATGTTTGCCTTCTGAGAACCCTGTCATGGCCTCCAAAACCAGCCAATGGCGTGAAGCAGAGAGAAGCCATTGTTGCTGGGGCCATCCTTACTCAACCAGTTCCACTTACTGTGCCAGCTGGCCACCAATGGAGGAGCAAACCTGGGAACACTCAGCCAAGTCTGGGCCAGGTCAGCAGAACCACTCTGCTGTCCCACAGAATTGTCAGAACTCACCATAGCTATTGTTTTATACCACTGAGTTTGGTGCTGGGCTGTTGATACACAGCGATATTGTGGTGACAGACAGGAAATGGCAGCTGTCTACTGCCTTAAATCCAGCCAGATTCAGGCCAAGGACTAACTCGATCTCCCTTCTTCCCAAGTGTGGATATCTTTTACTAATCTAGGCTACCACGATTTTCCTCTCAGCCAATTTTTTTTACCAAACATTTTGGTACTAATCATAATCTTGTCTTGCAATTTTTAAATATTTTTCTTCTACATATAAAGGTTTTACTATGTTATCTCACCACTCTGCCCCCACCAGAATATTATCTCATTGTACCATCTCACTTAGCATTATACCCATGGCCCTTTGGAACTGTCCATGTAAAATTAGTAATATCAATTTGGGAACTTGACTCATGTGTTTTGTTTTGCAAAAGAGTAAAGCAGTGACATAATTGAGTGATACCCAACGGTGAAAGCAACAGCCTGTGGTAAATGGTACTAACCCCCTACACACACACACACACACACACAAAACGGCATCTAAGTGTGGGCCATCTGCCTTCTCTACTGATCACAAACTTCCTGAGGCCAGGGCCCATTTCCTGTTTCCTTCCCAAGACCTCAATGACCAGCAAAGCCAGCTGATTCTTGGTCACAGACAATCCGATTGCTTGTTTGATAGCTCCTTTAAAGGAGGTAACCGGCTAACCATCTCTGCTAATTGATGGATGTTTTGCAGTCCCTGCCTGGCCCTCTTCCCCTCATTTCTCCTTGATTACTGCCAGGGAAGATTTCTCCATCCCAACCCCAGGGAGTCTATTTCATTTCCTAATTACTTTCCCTGCTGAGAACATTCTTGTCTTGCTGTATCTAACCCAAATTCCCCCCTCTGTAGCTGCAGGCCATTGCTCCTAGTCTAAATCCTCTGGAAGAAACAGTAATTCCCTTGATTAATTTATATTGTAATCTCAAAGCTGTTTATACATCACAATTTCGGCTTCCCTTAGAGTCTCTTTTTGCTAGATTATAGAAAAGAAGATTTCTCTCTCCATTTCCTCTCTGTACCTAAATTTTTGGCTTATAATCCTCTAAGGTCTCCATAGGTGTTGTGTATGTTTAGATATTTTTCATTCCGGGCTGGCATATAGTTGCTCTATTGACTGAATGTTTATTTTACCCTATGTGTTAGATACTAGGTTAAGCATTTTTACACACATTATTTCTTTTGAGTCTGAATGAGGCCAGTGCCATTGCCAACCCTATCTAATACACGAAGAAGCCATGTTCTCAAGTTGACACAGCTGGTGTGAAGTGAGAACTCTGAGTGTGAGTCCTTAGTGGCCGTTCTATACTCTCTTCAAATATGGCATCCGTCTTCTCAGTGCTTCTCCCACTGGTACCTAAATGACTCCAGAGATTCTTCACAGAGATTTTACCTTCGTGTGCTTGTAGAAATAAGTGCCTTTAACTAGTCAAATGATGTGGGTTCAGGTATCAGTGGGAGCACAGGTTGACCACCAAAAGCTGTTCTTTCTTGCACACAGAGGACTGTGATCTTGGACAGTTATTTTCTGATCTGTGAAATGAGAAAGTAATCACTTACTGTGATATCTCAGAGGACATAATTATGAAGCACTATACCCCTTAGAACTGGTTTTATTCATTGGAAGCATTTATTTTTGCTACTACTAATTATTATTATTATCATTAATTTTGAGAGTGAGAAATAAGGGTGTAGGGAACTCGATAAATCCAGAAATGTAAAAATAGCCCATGATTATTAAATGTGGCAGCCTGGTCTGGACTTGGAATTTTGAATTGTACCCTTGACTTATCTCTGGCACTCATTAAGCTGGGCTGTTATAGACTGAACTGTGTCTTTCCAAAATTCACATGTAGAAGCCCTAACCCTGATGTGAATATGTTTGGAGAGAGGGCCTGAAGGATATAATTAAGGACAAATGAAGTCATAAGATAAGGTCTTAATCCGGTAATCCTAACGGCTTTATAGAAGAAAGAGAGAGTGAACTCTATGTTTATACACCGAGGACAGGCCCTGTGAGGACACGGTGAGAGGTGGCCACCCGCAGCCTCAGGAGGGCGTCCTCACCAACCAGACACTGGCCCTGATGAGACCTTGTTCTGGGACTTTCAGCCTCTAAAACTGTGAGAGAAGGAATTTCTACTGTTTAAACCACATAGTCTACAGTGTTTTTGTGGAAGCAGACAGAGGCCCTGAGTCAGTCACTGATGGCTTTGTGATCAATTCATAACATCACACCCCAATATTCTCTTGCTCTTTCTGGTCAGTGAAATGGTAAACTCCATTTGTAGATAACTTTTCTCTGGTTCCCAGGATTTCCTTTCTTTTCAGGAATGGTGAAATGGTGCTAAGTGAACCATCATGGGAAGGACCCTCCCTCCTGGGGTTAGTCTTTGTTTAGAAGTGTAGCCTGCAGACTCTTCCTTGGCAAAAGGAAGTTACATTAGCAACTCATCTGCCAGCCATGAGAAGCAGTATATTTTTGTGGTTTCTTTATTTGCTTTAAATAGTGAGTTTCTTTAAAATATTTCATAAACGTGTCTCTTCTTTAAGCTAACAATGAAGCTACCTACCTATTTCTCAGGTAGGATGATACAAATGAATGAACATTGCGTTAGCTGGGAGTCTTCAGCCCAGGTGCTTAAGGCTTCGGAGCCTCTTTACCTTTCTGTGAAATGAGTTTGTTGCACTAGATAAGAGTCTGGGACTGACACACGGTGGCATCCAGACAGATGTCACAGATGATTGGTAGATCATCTGTGGATGACTGCAGGCCCCAGAGCTTACCTGCTCCTGAGGGGGAATGCTCGCCTCCCAACTGTTGGTGCCATGTGGAGTGCACACATTCAGGGTTGTCAGATTTGGGATTTTCCCCCCAAAAGTTAGAGATCAGATTTCTTTGTGACATTCCTTTTTTTTTTTTTTTTTAAAGTATGGAGGCTGAATTACATTTTATGACAAGAGCAAGATGAATCAAAATAAACCAAACAAGAGACCTGGAATCCAGCGGAGGCTCCAGGGGACTGGGTTAAAGTAGGGCTGCAGGTTGTGCCCACAAAGTTGACAGGCAAGTCTGATTCAGGAGTTCTGGGGTAGGGCAGGAAATTCTGGGCTGCTAATGAGGTCCTGGGTGACGCCATGCTGTGCTCTGAGCAGCAAGGCGGCTGGAGGGTCTTGGGAAGAGCTTCCGTGCACCTCTAACAGTTGGTGATGATGTCACAGGCTAAAGGAAGGGGGTGATTTTGGCAGGTCGTGACAGGTGCACTGGGGGCAGGCTGAGGGGGCTCATCAGGAAGTCTACCCAGGGGTCTTCAAAACCTCAGCTCCTTTGTCTTGCAGAAAATCTACCATTTCTGGGAAATAACTCAAAGGTCAAGTAGTCAATTAAAAGAGAGGATGATATGGGGGGGTCAATTGTTCAATGGGGGTCTGGTTACAATATGGCACATTCTTTTTGGTTTTCAGAGGAGATAGAAACCTTAATTTTCTTTTTCCATATCCATCTTCCTCCTCCTCTACTCTGCTGAGGATCCCACTTCAAATTCCCTTGGGGTCTTCTCTTCCAAGCTCACCTGGGATGGCCTTTCTCTCCCCGGTGTTATGATAGAAAGTTTCCTTGGGCAAAGGAAGTTACATTACCAAGTAGACCAAACTTTTCTTCCCCAAGACGTATGGCTTGTTGGCTTGTTTATTTTTTACAATAATAATTGACAGGGTAAACTATTTTTAATTTTCCTAAATCTATGTAATTAATATGTCCACTTTAGAAATCAATTATCCTTGATAATTACAATTGGTGCTATGGCTCATAAACTGAACACCAGTCTTACTAACGATCTGAATGAGACATAATTTCTTGTTGTTCAAAGAGATGATCAACTCTAATCAGCAGTAATTCAATCAAAACTTACTGACATCAATTGAAATCATATTAGAGTTTGTAAAAATAGGATAATTATGCTCATCTTGTAAGTTGCAGGTATTGTAACCACCCTAAAATATGGGCCTATTTGAATAAACGCTTGCGTTTGCTGGGTCTAGGCAGGCAGATGTGGAAATATGTAATCTGCATAAATAAATTGGGAATCTTTTTTTTTTTCTCTTTATGCCTTTGTGGTTGTGTGGAATTCAATTAATTCTTTTTTTTTGGAGCTCAGGGTAATAGTCTAGGCAGGTATTAGTGTGCAGGACAGCCCATGGTGCGATTTGTCACCTAGTGTTAGATCTTTTTAAAAATTCCCCTTGATTCTTTACAGATAAGCTTCATAGTGGTTAAAATGATAAATACTGGAGCTACATTGGCTGGGTTCAAACCCCAGCTCCACTAGGCAGAACTGTTTCTCTACCCAGTGTAGGGAGAATGCTGGTGCTCTGATCCTGTGCCCTTAGATTCCCTGAGATGACCCTTAACCAGTGACCGAAGAGCCCAGGATGGTGGTTTCTGTTGCTGGTTCCTGGGGCACAGCTCCTAAAACCCTGAGAGTCTCCAGAGTGAGACTGTCTTTTGTAGCAGCTGGGGGCCCCTGGATAGCTTGGGGGGCATGGGGGCCGCTCAGAAGAAATACCACTGGCAGGATTAGAGACTTGGGAGGTTCAGCCACACCCGACCCCCAACCTCTAGGAAAGGGAGAGGGGGTGAAGGTTGAGTTGCCCTGGAGAGGTGGGGCTTTAACCGTTATTCTGTGATTTGACCTTTGGCTCAATTCTTTTTTTTTTTTTTTCCGTTTAGCAGGCCCAGGCTGGGTTCAAACCTGCCAGCCCCAGGGCACCGGACCAGCACTCTAACCATTGAGCTACAGGAGCCCAGTCCTTTGGCTCAAGTTGGCCCAGTTTCTCTAAATATCTGCTTCACTAAAATGGCCACATTTATGGTAAGGGGATATCTGAGGTTTGAGGGTCCCTTTCCCACACTGGGAGCCACTCCAAGCGATTAATCAAATCCAAGGAAGAGGTGGTAGGAACCCCTGATTCTGCCAACTGGTTAGAAGCATAGGTCACAAGCCGGCATCATAGCTCATACAACTTCCAACTCCTGGGCTCAAGCCACCGTCTTGCCTCAGTTTTTCTATTTTTATCTATTGTCTATTGTAGAGACAATGGGGGGAGGTCTCATCTTTGCTCAGGCTGGTCTCTAACTTGTGAGCTCAAGCAATCCACCCGCCTCATCAAGCCACCTTGCCCGGCCCCCGTTATTACTCTTATTATTGTTAATATGCCCTGCAAAGCAGCTGTCATTAGACTCAGTGCAACTCACAGTCGCTAACAGCCATAACCGCTGGGAATATTTGCCCACATTCCATGTTGGCTGTGAGCCGCAGTGACTGAGTTTAGACAGGGCAGGTACTCCTGGGCTGGAAAGGTAGAAAAAGCCACTGCGGCTCATGGTGAGTTGGTTACACAGGAGCACTAAGACAGATGATTCGACACAGGTTTAGTTCATGTTTCTGTGCCGTGTCCACTACACCCTGCTCCCCTGTGTTTGAAAAGGAGGGAGTAAGGACATGAGAGCTGTCCCCAAACATCTGAAGGAGAGGAAAGAGGAGGCGTGGCTTCATGGGGATGAATGCCTGGGTCTTGGAGGCTGGGACTGGATCTAGCTGCACTGTGTACTGTGTGACCTGGGGCAGGTCACCACCCCTCTGTGCTCTGTCTCCTCATCTGCAAAATGGGGCGTCACCAGAACTTTCCGTATAGTGTTGCTGTAAGTGCTGGAGCCTCAGCCAGCTTACCCATTGGACATCATAGGCACGAGCTTAAGGGCCAACATGTCCATAGGAGCCCAGGAAACTGTTTTAATTTCTTTTCAAAGCTGAAGGGGAAAAAATGAAGTTTTGGGTAGAAGAAAATATTTTCACACAAAAATATTAGTATAGTCATCTTTACACACCATGCTAGCCATACAATATAATTTGTTATTATGATTTTTTTTTTTTTTTGGATGGAGGATGGGGGCTATGAAGGCCAAGTGTCCAGAGTTCATGGAAGTCCTAATGTGGCCCTGGTTAGGAAGAGTCAGCACCCAGCCCAGCCCTGCACAGGGGAGTCCTGAGCTTGTCTTGCCTCCACGGACTCTAGTCATGCACAGTACAAAGAATGTGTCACCAAGTAGACTTCCTCTTAGGAAGGACTTCAGGGAAGTCTGTGGGTTACAATGGCAGACTTCAAAGTGGAGCTGAACATGGTAGCTCTATTTTAGCAAAGACCAGACAAGGACCCTGCCATGAGCCTGGGCTCTGTGCCCAGAATTGGGGAGCCACAAGCAGTTGGTGGAGAAAACTGGTGGCTGGGCACTGTGGGATCGAAGGATTCTGTGGACATGATCCCCAATTGTGACCCACCCACGTCTTCAGCAAAGTTGCCGGACCTACAAAGCTTCTCTAGCTCCCCTCCTGAGGAGAACTGCTCCGACAAGTTCAAGGTCAGGGGCACGACCACATCATAGCTGAACAAGTAGAGCTTTGCTGATTGAGAGGAGATGGGAAATTCCTTGTGTGGGGTGTAGTCAGCCCAACACCTTCCTGTCAAAGAGTGTCTCAGCAGCCAGAGTCTCAGACCCTGCTAGGACACTGTTAGTCACACAGATTCGTGTGCCTGCCCCAGGTGCCCAGCATTTTAACAGTAAAGGTGGATGTTTCGTGCACTATAAATTGAGAAGCCCTGCTGTAATTCTTGGGCCACTGGGCACTGCTGGATCTGGGATTGCACCCACGTGGTGGGATTGATCCCTCTCCCTTCCTCCCGGCAAAGGGAGCAGAAACAAGGGATGCGGAGCTGCTGCTTTTTGGCCCAGGTCAGTATTTACCAGCCTCGGTGGCTCATAAAATTCACCCAGAGACCAATTAAGCCAGAAACTCTGAGAGTGGGAATAAAGACTAGTATATATTAAAAGTTTAGCACCAGGAGCTAAACTCATGCCTGTAATCCTAGCACCCTGGAGGCTGAGGCAGAAGGATCACTTGAGCTCAGGAATCTGAAACCAGCCCGAGCAACTGCGAGACCCTGTCTCTGCAAAAAAATAGAAAAATTAGCCGGGCATTGTGTTGGGCACTGGTAGTCTCAGCGACTCAGGAGGCTGAGGCAGGAGGATTGCTTGAGCCCAGGAGTTCGAGGTTGCTGTGAGCTAGGCTGATGCCATGGTACTTTATTAGGGCGACAGTGAGACTCTGTCTCAAAAAACCTAGAAGTTCCCTTGTGCACTGTGCAGCCAGATTTGAAAACCACTCATTGGGTAAATGTGGAGATATTTCAGTGGAAAATTTCCTGCAAGGCCTTAGAACCAGATGTTGGGTTGACATGAAAGAACAGTTTTGCCTGAAGTCTTCTCCCTATGTAGAAATGGCAAATGGCAGGAGGCCACGAGGACGTAAGGTGTTCAACACCCAGGCTGTTTCACTTTAACCCTTTGGGTCCTACAGCTCTGTGGCTCATGCTGCCCTTCTCCCTCTGTGTGAGAGAAGAGCAGGGGAACGCGCCTGGAGGCTGTGCAGGGTTGACCTCCAAGTGGCAGGCGTCCCTGACTAGGCGAAGGCTCTGCCTTCAGGTGGGAGAGCGCCTCTGGGCATCTTATCCCTGGATCTGCGTCAACATCAAATTACCTATTTTGTGGACTAAAAAAAATCACATGAGAAAGGACTTTAGGACAGGTGTAAATTACTCTATAATTTGGGGGGTGGATAAAATGTCACATTTCTAACCCGGTCTACGTCAAATCAGTTCTGGCTCAGAGTCCCTGTTCACTGTGGCAACTGGGAAGCCTAAGACTACTTCTGGCAGGCCTTGCCCAGCAGCTCTTGGGCTCTGCAACTAGGACGTGGGGTGATGGGGCCATGCATCCTCAGTCCTGATCAGGCCCCACTGCTCTGCAACACAGGGGTCAGATGCTGCCCCTTCAATATCCTTGCGGGCATCTCTGCTTGCAGCGGACCTCAGAGACGTGCCTCAAAGCACATATTTCCCTCAAGGGCTCTCACTTGGACCTTGATACCTCAGAATCCGGAGCCTGTCCCTGCTGTCCCTGGATGCCACCTCACAGTGTCCGCCTAAGGTTGGAGTGATGTCTGAGAGTGGACCGCAGCCTCCACCCCTGTTGTGTCCTCAAGCCTCTTCCCTCCCCGGAAAGGGTGGGATCCAGCTCTCCACCAAGAGCTGCTCCACCTCCTGTCCCTTCAGGGGCTTCCCATTAGACACTCTTTCCAAGACGGTGGCCCCAAGTGCCACATGACTGTTGGCTGTTCTCTGGAGCACCAGAAATGTGCCTTGTCCACATTGCCACGAGCCATAAGTATAAAACATGCCCCGAGTATTGAAGACTTGGTGTAAAAAAATACAAAATAAGTCAGTAATGTTTACATTGCTTACATATTGACTTAATGCTTTAGATCTGTCGGGTTGAATCAACATATTATTCAAATGAGCTTCACCTATTTCTTTTCGTGCTTTCAAGTACTTTCTAGGAAATTGACAATTCACACCTGGTTTGTGTTATATTTCCATCAGACGGCACTGCTCTGTGTGTAGTGCATCTGCCCATGGCAGCCCACACGCACTCCTCAGGCTGAAGCACAAGTGGGCCAGCCTCACCTCGCCCAGCCTTGTTCCTGCCTACTCTTCCAGGAAAGCCTGGAATTCTGCACACAGGCACCTGGCTGCCCTGGCCTGCTGTGACTGGTGGTGGGGAGGGAAATAGAAATACTAAATCATGAGTCAATGTCTTGGCCTCTTGTATTCTCAATCTTCTCTCTGGTTTTACAGATGAGGATGTTAAAGCCCAGAGAGGGCAAGCAACTTACCCCAAGACACACAGAGTGAGTTATAAGAGGACAGAGCACCCACAGCTCTTGGTACCTCCTGCACCTCCTAAGGGCAAAACAAAATGGCAGGCAGGGTCAGATGGGAAAGGGGTGGTAACAGAAGAGGTGACGCCCCAACCCTGACTTTGGAGGGTGCTGCTGGGATGATGGCACAATGATGTGATTTCAGCACCCCCAATCTTGAATTCCTTTTCTAACTTACATTTGTCCAGGCCCTCAATTCTTATTACTATAGAAAATATTCTGCTGTGCTGGTGTAGGTTCTTGGTTTATTTGTTTAATTTATTATACATATTATTATTTTTGCTGAAAGCTGCTCAAATCCCTTGGGAAACAAGGCAGAGTGAACACACAAAATATGCACAAATCACAATAACTTCTGTGCTGTTGCCTTGGGTGTTTCCTCATGAAGGTGCCTGAGGAAGAGGGTGAGGAAGGAGGCCGTCCCTCACACAGCCAGGGACGGTCCTTCCTCAGGGGAACGGATACTTGTCGTTTAATAAAACATAGACCCTCCTCTGGGGGAAGGTTGCGAGAGGCTTCAGTGGGACAGGAGAGACGTTGAAAGACACAGGGTCAAGTTCAATTCCCTGCGAGCTCCCATTACCACGTTTGTTTCTTTCCCCCCTTTCCTTTTTCTTGGGGGATAAAATTGCTTTTGTGCATCAGAAACTCTAGAAGAGGATTGGATTGCTCAGTGGAATTTCATGAAGCCCTACTTCTAACTTTACCCTGTTCTTATCTGCAAGCAAGAATAGAGACTTTGCAAATAGCCCAGGATGTCTCTCTAAGCTGTAATCGAGCTCCATGAACATTCCAGGTTGCTGATTTCCCCTCCTGCTTTGTCTACAGTACAAGAGATGGAGGAGCTGCCCCCAGACCTCTCCTGTGCTCGTTGGGGTAGAAACCCCATCACGGAACCCTCCAGTTAGAGACAGCTGGCATGAACCCTTTGTTAAGGACATATCTTTAAGGAGAATTTTTCAGGAACAATGGTTTGAATGGCTGTTCATTTGAAGGTAGATGAATAATCTCATGGTGACACAGTTAAAAGGCCACAGCATCATGACCATGGTTGCTATTTTTTGGAGTACCTACTTTGTCCCAGGAACTGAGTTAAGCCATTGGCATCACTTGATGGCCTTTGCTGTGTGTGTGTTGTTAACATGTGCTTCCATGGCATCACATCAGTTTCTCTCTCTCTTGCTCTTTCTCCCCCTTAACCTCATCTTGAGCTTGTACACAGGAAATCCGCAGGTAAAGCCACAAGTGGTTTGAAAAATATTTCACAGAACCCCCTCCAGGGAGTTTGCCCACCGCGGATGGGGAATGGATGGCCGAGAAGCAGGTGGGCACACATACCACACACTCAGATGGTTCCTTTAATGGGACAAATCTTGAGTTTTCTATTGTGTACTCAATTAGAGGTAGGAAGCCTCTATGGGAAAGATAGTGCCATAGAAATTAGCATTGTCTGCAATATACATATATAGGTTATCTTCATCTTTTAAAAAAAATTATTCATTCTTAAGTATATCCTGGCCATCAAAGTGCTGAGTATTCTACTTCAGTTCAGGATTCGTTATGTAAATCTTTGAACAATTCCATCTATCACACCTTAGCCGGGAGTTATTTGGTGTCTTCTGCTGCTTGGATAAATCGTCTTTACCAATATTTTTTCCTTTACACTCAGCTCTGTTAACCCCTGGGTTCCCACAGCAGGTTGCCTCATTCTGGCCTTGGAAATGCGCCGTTATGTTCATGGATGTGTTAGCATCTAATCTGGCCGTCTGGATTTCAGGCTTTCCTGGCTGTGCTTGAGTGATCTGGGTGTCTACCAGAAGCTTCCCGATAAAATACTGCCGTCTCTGTGATGGCAGACTTATAGTTTACTTTTAAAATAACTCACTTGAAATTTAATAGGAGGTCTTAAAGCCACATCTGATTTAAGCCCAATCAGTTCTAGCTCTTAAGAACACTCTTGGCACATCAGCCTGGGTCTTCTAAGCTACTGAGTGGAAACACAAGCTTGCCATTGTGTGGTACCTTAGTGCTTTATTCACTGTACATATAAAAGCAAAACGAAAAAAGCAGATCTGGTGTAGACTGTTAATAAACTTGTCGACATGTGACAAACACCTGCAGAGGGTCTAAAATTGGGGACAACATTTTTCAGTTGAGAGGTAAAGTGCTGAAGTGGCACTTTCCATAGGAAAGGGGGAAAATCCCTTAAGATATTAGCTTATGATAATTGGTGATTTTTAAAAATCAAAGAAATCACCAGATCCATAATATTTATTTTCTAACCTCTGATGTAAAGGAAGAGAAGATGGGGCTTTAATTTTCTTTTCTTGGCACATCTAAGCATCTTTGAGGAGAGAAAGGCAAGGAGCTAAACAATCCTTCAGCCTTGCTCTTGAAGCCCCAGGAAGGAAGCATTCGAGGTGTTTCGTTGAATGACAATTCTGTAAAGAAGGTATTGGTATACCCACTTTACAGGTGAGGAGACTGAGGCTTAGGAGGCTCAGACTGTGTTGAAAAACATGAAATCCCCCTGAGCCCATCCTCTTGCTGCTGTATTACTCCCTTGTGTTTGCCTGATACTTATGGCTTGGTCTTTTAAAGTTCCTCTGGACACAGCTCCAAAATTCAGAACACTCTGTCACCTAGGACGTGTCTACATTGCTAAGCAGAGTCTCATTATTTAGCTTTTTCCCCTGATTAGGATTTGTCAAACTCATTGCTTTATGAAATTATGCAAAGCTGACTTACCACTCAGTCTTCTGTGGAGAACAGCCCTTGTTTTCTGCTCATTGTTGATCTTCTGGCATCTCCTGATGTGCACTGCAGTCTTCCTATTGTTCCCCTTCAAGATTCCACCTTGATTTTTCCTATGGAGAAAAATATTGCTTTGAAAATTACATAAAAAAAAGAACCCAAACAAAATATTTCTAATGTAGCCTTGATTTAAAATTAGAGGAACAATTTGCAAGGTTCATTCTAGTGAGTTTGGAAAGAGATGGATGCTTACATGCTCTGTGCGTAGGTATGTTTTCTGATAAAACAATTTTGCAGAGGAACTGTGAAAAACATTTAAACTTTTTCATTAATTGTACTTCCAGAAATTTTTCTTAACAATAATAGTCTCAAAAGTAGAAAAATTTTCATGCTCAGAGAGACTGGCTACTGTGTTATTTTTAGTGATGGTATAAAATAGAGGAATGATTTAACTGTCCAACAACTGGATCGTGGCTAAGTTAACATAAAGTACCTACTCATGAGTATTATAGGACCATTAAAGTGATGTTTTTGAAAATTTCAACTTTTATGTGGCAATCAAATACATCTCCAAGTCTCCCTAAAAGGATATAGAGGGATTTTAAAAAACATAGAATCATAGGGTCCGAGAGAGAGAGGAGGTTACGGGAGATAAGATATGACAATACATTTTAAAATCTGGAAATCACATTTACTGTTGGTAATTGAGTTATGTGCCTGAGAAAGCTGAGCCCTAAGTGCCCACTGGGGTCAGGATAGGAAGGAGACACATTCATGTCATGAGAGCATTCAGGGACTGGCTGGAAGGGCTCAGGGACTCAGGGCATCAGACAGCATGGAGGGGAAGAAATGCGTGAAATTAAAGCCAGGAGTGTGGCTGAACATTTTCACAGAAACAGTAAGAGCCTGAATCGTCTCCTCAACTATTGTGTCCCACCTTTGTGGAAGACTGGAAGTTTCTAGAGGTTAAACCAGACAGGCTGTAGGCTCTGGGATCTGAGACACAAGGCAGAAAAAGACAAGAGCTATGTAATCAAGAAAAATGGGGATGAAATGGAGACCCATGCATTGATTGAATTGTGACATTCTTGGCTTCCTTTTCCAGCTATAAGGAGGACAACTTATAGTCACAATGGGAGATTGGAGGATTCTCTGAGTAGAAACTAGCAAGCCCAAGAAAAGAAATCTGCAGATTCTGGTAGCTGGCAGGGGTGGAGGGAGAGAGTGAGGGAGGGTTCTCACATAATGACTGGGTCCAAAACCTGTCACTCTCTGATTGATTCACTCAACCACTTTTGGAAATGATTCACTCTCTGGTAAAGTCCACTCTGTGATCAAACTTGCCCATACATAGAAGGTCCAAACAGCTTTTTAATGCCTCATTTGGAAATAAGAACAGATGGGTGAGGATCACCAGGCACTTACAGAAAGCATGTGATATGAAAGGTGGGCACCAAAACAAGCCTTCAGCAAAAGGAAACACAGAGGAAACAGAAACAATGCAATAAGCTGAAGAAATGAAAATCAGCACAACAATTAATAATACTGCCTTAGGAAGGTAAGATAAGATGTTGTATTCATGAAAGAATGTAAAGGAATATTAAAAAATAACTTTTTGAAAATCAAAAATATAACAGTAGATATATCAAAAATTCAACCAAATAGGTATAAGATGAAGTAAACTCCCAGAAAATAGAACAAAGACACAAAGATCTGTAAAAGGCAGAAACAAGTTTCAGAAAGAGAGAACAGAGGAAAAAGAGGAAATAATGTAAGAAAAATTTTCTTATTTTAAAGGATCCATTACAGAGAATTTTAGAAGAAAGACCTTTAACAAGGCATATTAGAATGATCTTTTTGAACACTAGATATAAAGAAAGGATCCTATAATCTTTCAATGACAGAAAGCTGTGCATACACAGAGTATTATAAATCAGAGTGACATCAGACTTCTCAGTAGCAACACTGGAATCTAAGTGACAATGGAGCAACTTTAAATTCGGAGGGAAAATGATTTCCATTTCAGAGTTCTATATCCAGCAAATGGTGTATTCAAACGAGGCACTAGATATGCACATTTTTAGTTATATGTTTTAAAAAATTTTATTTCTCATACCTCCTTTCTCAGAAGAAATTAATTCACAACAAAAAATGGAATAAGATAAGAAGTTGAGAGAGATGGGATTCTGAAAAGAGTTAGGCAACACAGCAGAGCAGGGAGAGGATTTTCAATATGATGGAGAAGAGACAACAGGGCAGATGGTTGTTCAGCCACCTTAGTCATCAGTCTTAACTGGCTCTGCAGGACAGAGACCTATAGAGAAGGTACACAAATATGAACACAAGCAGTGGCTGTGTGGTATTCAGAGGGTCTGGAAAAGCATTTGTGATGAGCACACAGGAAACTTTTACATGGAGCCAGATAAACATTAAATTTTGAGTAGATCAAATATTGATCCTAAACTACATTAGAGAGATGGAGGGAGGGGAAGTGTACCTGTGTGTTTGTAGCCGGGGGAGAAAGAGAGCTAAATTCCTAAAAGGAAGTCAATGTCTAAAACTGCAAAATTAAGAACTGGCTGATAAGCATTGTGCAAGGTTACTGTTTTTCTTCTAATATTGGTTTTCTTCTGAAAATTTATCAGATGTACAATCTGCAAAAATCTGCAAAGACCCAGAGCTTAAGGCTGGTGTAGGACATGCCGGGACTACACATTGGTAGAAATGATGGCCTGATCTAGACAGGTAGCTTTGACTGTGCCTGCTCATCTCTAGCTTTAGCTTTTCATTCGAAGGGGAGTTTAATTATTGGGGAACAGAAGAGACCCAATATGTAAGGAGAATGGCCTCTGAGCACCAAGGCAGGTCTATGCACCAAATCTCATGCACTTGATTCACAGGTGAGCATTTTTAGACCTCTCTCAGAATCTGTTCATTTTTTCTCTTTGCCTTAATGAACCAAACTCATCTAACTCATTCTCAAATTCATGAATATTAAATCAGCAAATTACAGAACATTCAGAGGTTGCTATGGGTGCTGCTGCAAACATAGTTGTTATGAGCCTACTGGCAAACAAGGAGATGTAAATTGCTCACAGTAAAAAGCATAATAGTTTACAACCGTGAAGGGAAGGGATGAATAACCCTGGGCCTTGATCTATTTTGGCCTAGTACCATAACTGATTAGAGTGGTTCATTTCACATGTCAGCTTGGCTACGTCAGTCATGAGGCCCAAGATTTGTGGTCAAACATTATTCTAGATGTTTTTCTAAGGGTGTCTTTGAAGGAGATTAACATTTAAATTGGTAGATTTTAGATGCCCTCCACTGTGTGAGTGTGCCTCAACTGACTGGATGGAGCAAAGTGAGCTCAGGGGCAGATGGCCCTGGGACTTGACCTGCATCTCTAGCTTGCTGGCCCACCCTGCAGACTTTGGACTTGCCAGCCTCCACCTATGTGAACAAAATACTTTAACACAATTCTATTTTTCTTTCTCTCTCTCCGCATACACATTCTATTGATTCTGTTTTCTCTGGAGAACCTCTAAACATGGGTATTTATAATAATTCCACTTTTTGTTCAGCAACTATTTATCAGGCACCTATTAGTGCTGAGTACCAATCTAAGAACTTGGGATGCATTATTAAGCCATACAGCCTAAGACCCTGCTGTAGGGTGATTTATTCCAGTGGAGGAAGGAAGAAAACAGTAAATATGAAACCACGCTAGAAGCACTAAGTGCTCTAGGAAAGATAAAAACTAAGACAATGTAAGGAGACATTGGGTCATCAAAGGAGGTTAGACTAAGTGGTCTATTAAGAAACTAGATAAACACCTATGGTTCATCTTATAAGGGTACATGTGAATCTTTCTAAATGTAGAATATAAATATCTTAACACAATAACTAAGAAAATGACATGAAGGCTATGTTAAGCCCCAGTTTGATGAAAATATTTCAAATTGTATATAAAAACAACACACTGTACCCCATGATAGTATTAATATACCAGCTATGATTTAATAAAAAAAATTATCACAATGCTTAAAAAAAGTAGATAAATATGAAACGTTCTCTCATAGACATACAAGTTGTTTTTTTGTCATGATTTTACTTCTGAATTATAGATTCATGTGCAGTTGTAAGAAATAGTGGAGCAACACCCCATGTCCCCTTTCCCTAGTTGCCCCCAGTGGTAACTTCGTGGGATACTCCTAAATTCCACAACTGGGCTATTAACATGGGTGCAGTCAAGATACACAATGGGTGAATCACCTATGAGTTTGCTATTTCAAAAATGTTATATGAAAGGAAACCTGGTTAGTAACTTCAGACTTCTTTCACTCAACACAGGTTCTCAGAAATTCACCTATGTTGTTGTGTATCAAATAATTCATTCCTTTTTATTGCCGAGTAGTATTTTATGAACTAGATATACCGCAGTTTGTTTAACCACTCATCCTTTGAAGGACATCTGGGTTGTTTCCTGTTTGGGGTTATCATGAATCCATTTGCTATAATTGTCTATGTGCAGGAATTTGAATGAACATAGGTTTTGATTACTCTGTAATGACTGCCTGGGGATACAGTGCCTGGGTCCTATGGTAGTTTTTAAGACACTGTCAACTGTCAGATTCTTTTCCAGAATAGCTAGGCTATTTTGAATTCCCATCAGCAGTGTGTGAGTGTTCCAGTTGCTCTGCATCCCTGCCAACATTTGGCGTTGTGACTATTTTTAATTTCAGCCATTCTGATTAATGTGTAATGCTATCTCATTGTGGTTTTAGTTGTACTTGCGGATGGCTAATGATGTTGCACATCTTGTCGTGTGCCTGCTTGCCATCTGTATATCCTCTTTAGTGAAATGTTTCTGCCGGTCTTTTGCCCAGTTTCGAATTAGATTGTTTAGGGTTTTTTTTTTTTCCAACATTGAGTTTGGAGAGGCATTTATATATTCCATGTACTAGTCCTTTTTCGATATGTAGTTTGCAAATATTCCCTCTCAGTCTGTAGCTTGTCTTTTCATCCTTTCAACAGAATGTTTTGAAGAGCAAAACCTTTTGCTTTTGATGAAATCCAGTTGATCGATTTTTCCTTTTATGTATCACATCTTTGCTGTCAAGTCTGAGCACTCTTTGCCTAGCCCTAAATCCTAAAAATTCTTGTCCTTTGTTTTTTTTTGTTTTTTGTTTAAGTTTTGAATCTTTATGTTTTACACTTGTATTTTTTTTATTAAATCATAGCTGTGTACACTAATGCATTTATTGGGTACAATGTGCTGGTTTTGAAATACTTACTACAAACTGTCTAACATAGCCTTCATTGCACTTTTTAAATTATTATTTTATGACATTTATACTCTACCCTTAGTAGATTTGACATGTACCCTTGTAAGATGCACCATAAGTGTGGGTCAACAAATTACCCTCCCTCCACCTGTCCTCCCCTAACTGTTCTTCTGCCCCTCCTCTTCCCCCTTCATCTTGGGCTGTAGTTGGGTTATAGCTTTCATATGGAAATGTGGTTGATTATATATTGGTTTCATAGCAGAGCTACGTACATTGGATACTTTTTCTTCCATTCTTGAGATACTTTACTAAGAAGGATATGTTCTAGCTCCATTCATGTAAACATAAAAGAGGTAAAGTCTCCATCTGTTTTAAAGGCTGCATAACACATGGCCTACAGACACGTGAAAAAATGATCATTATCCTTAATCATTAGAGAAATGCGAATAAAAACCACTTTGAGATATCATCTAACTCCAGTAAGAGTAGCCCACATATGGGTGGCCCCTGTGGCTCAAGGAGTAGGGCGCCCACCCCATATACTAGAGGTGGTGGGTTCAAACCTGGCTCTGGCCAAAAACTGCAAAAAAAAAAAAAAAAAAAAAAAGAGTAGCCCACATAACAAAATCCCAAAACTATAGATGTTGGCATGGATGTGGAGAAAATGGAACACTTCTGCACTGCTGCTGGGAATGCAAGCTAATAGATTCCTTTTGGAAAGAAGTTCGGAAATCATTTAGGGATCTAAAAATAGACCTGCTGTTGGATCCTATAGTCCTCTACTAGGTATATATCCAGGAGACCAAAAATCACTTCATAACAAAGATATTTGTACCAGAATGTTTATTGCAGCCCAATTAATAATTGCTAAGTCATGGAAGACGCCCATCAACCCACAAATGGATTAATACATTGTGGTATATGTACATGTATTTGTAATTTTGAATTAATATTTGTATCATATGTAAAATTTAGCCAAGTTTCATTGTTTTGCCTGTGGATGTCTCCTCACTTCATTTGTGGAAACTCTAATTCTCTCACTGAATTGCTTTTGTACCTTTGTCAAAAAATCAGTTACATTTTTATGGACTTGTTTCTGGCTGATTTTATTCTCTTCTGTTGATCTATGTGTCTATTTTATCACCTTCGGCACACTATCTTAACTACGATGGCTACATAATACATCTTGAAATCAGCTACACCCATTCTTCTCTCTTGCAAAATGGTTTTAAGCTATTCTGGTTCCTCTGCCTTTCTGCATAAATCTTAGAATGATCTTCTCTATACCCTTAAAAACTCTTGCTTGAGTTTTGATAGGAATTGCATTAAATGTGTATATCAATTTGAGGAGAATCGACATATTTATTGTGTTGTTTTTCAATCTATCAGTACAACCTGTCTCTCCCTGTATTTTGATCTGTAATTTCTTACATCCCTGTTCTGTAGTTTTTAGAATACAAGCCCTGAGCATGTTTTGTTAGATTTAAACCTAAGCATTTTATTTTCCAGTTGCAAATGTCCCTGTGCTCATTGTTAGCACATAGAAATGTAATAATTTTTTATAAGTTTATCCCGTGCCATGCAATCTCAATGAACTAACTTATTAGATTAGTTCTAGGAGTTTTGTTGTAGATTCCCTGGGGTTTTTCTGTGTAGATAACTTGCACAGTGGGACAGTTTTATTCTCTTCCTCATCTGTATGCATTTTATTTTTTCTTGCTTCTTTTTGTTTTGCCTTCTAGTGTTGGTTAGAACGTTCAGCTGCAGGTTGACTACGAGTAATGAGAGTGGACATCATTGTCTTGTTGAATTAAAGGAGCAAGAGCTGCCTCATTACTTCCAGGTGTGGGTAGAAGTCCAGGTCCTACCAGCCTCTGCCAACATTCCCTGGCAAAAGGGGCTGCATTGCTGCTGGGTGGGGTGAAAGCTCCAGCTCCACAATGAGGCTCCATTGATAACTCCCAGGCCAGCAGAGGTGGGGATTCCTGGTTCTTCTTCCCACCTAGTCCCACTGACATCATGGTGGAGATGTGGAGTGCTAGTTTCTTACTGTGTCCTGTTGAAAGTCTTCACTCCTCTCCTCTGGCCTATAGACACATGAAAAAAATGCTCATCATCCTTAATCATCAGAGAAATGCAAATCAAAACCACTTTGAGATATCATCTAAAAAAATCCACACCACCTCAGTGTGGATGGTGAGGGGCACCCCGTGTCTTCCAAACAGGGCTGACATTACTGCCCAGCAGAGAATAAATGCCCCTTCTCCTTGTCCAGCCTTCTCTTATATCCTCTCTCTCCCTAAACAGGATTCAAAGAGCCTCATTACATCCTGATGAGGGTAGAAATCTAGGTTCCCTGCTTCACCTTTTCAAATGTGAGTAAGCCACAGAATTTTCTGTGGGGTTTGGCTGGAGATGAGTTGTTATCGCCTGAAAGTTTCCATCTTGTTAGTTTGCCCCTTTCCTGGTCCTTTGGGTAGCAGGAGCAGGATTCTGTGGGGGATTTGCTTTCTCTCTGGATGTTGGCACATGCAGGCTGCTGGCTTCTTTAGTAACAGTTTGGGATACATGAAGCAAAATGAAATACAAGGGAAATCACCACTGTGGTATTCCTCTGGTTGGTTCCTCCACTTTCCATAGTCTTCTTATATTTATTTTTATACATCCAAGGTGTTGGGCTATACTTGGCAGAAGGAATAGGAAAAAGTACATCTACACCGTCTTCTCCAAAGTGGAAGATATATATATATATATACACACATACATATCTATAGCCCCATACCTTGACCTAAGCAGTTAGGTCATATTTATATATATGTATATATATTTATTTATTATATATTATATTTACATTATATTTAATATTTATATACATGTTATATATATTTATATGTATAATTTTATTTATTTTTATATACATTCTTATATATAGATATATAAAATCTCTGTTGCTAAAAGAATTACATTTCTAGTTATTTGGCAAGCTTTCCTATCCAAAGTGACTCATGAAGGCCATCTGTAGAAATCTGTTTAACCATCTTATATTAGTGGACTGGGATATTTTCTCCTAAGGGAAATATATATTCTGCTTGGTATTCTGTTATAAATATCCAATATTTAAGGCTATTGAGTCCCCTATGTCTAATAACCATAGGGATTGCACCAGATAATGAAATACAAGACATACTAAAGGGAGCCCTCCAGCTGAGGGATCTGTAGAAACACAGGTCTATAAAACTGGGGAGAAAGTGGAACTTGCTAGCTCCTTGGCAGTGAGGGCTAGGCACATGGGTCATCACAGCAGCAATCTGGGCAGCTGCTGCAGGTGTAGGCTTTGGCTGTGAGCTGGCTTGGCTCAAATTTCTATCCTTTACTTATGACCTGTGTGGAATCTTCCTGATTCAAGCCCTTACCTCATTCTGTGTTGTGATGTAATTTGTGTATCTAGCTTTCATCAAAAACTAGCATTACTTGGGTAAAGCTTACTTTCTCTGTCACTCTTGGTTAATAATACCTAAGTTTTTAAACCCTAAATTATATTAGCTTTGTGAGGTTGGAATAATACTCTCTCCAAACCAGAGGTTTTCAAGTAGGGGTAATTTTGATCCCCAGGAAACATTTGGCAATGTCTGGAGACATATTTGGTTGTCTCAGCTGGGGAGGGGAACATTTAGTGATTAGAGGCCAGGAATACTGTTCAATATCTTATGACATCCAGAATATCACTGACCTATAAAGAATTATCTGGTCTAAAATGGGAATACTGTAGTGTTGAGGTTGGTAAGCCCTGCTCTAAGCTTTAGTTTCTTTACAGGAAACTGGGGTGACAATAGTGTCTGGTTCATGGAGTATAAGTGAAGAGTAACTAAGTTGGCACTTGTGAAGTGTTGTCAGAGTGTTGTCCAGGATCTAGAGGAGATTTCTCTTTGCTTCTTTTGGCTACTGGTGATTGATGGTGATCCTTGGAATCCCTCGGCTTGTGGCAGCCAGTCCCTGACTCTGTCTTCTTCCCTGAGGGTCTATGTCTCTGCATCTCTGCATGTCACTGGATTTCTGCTTGCTGTAATCCAACATGACCTCCTTTGATTACATCTACAAAGACCCTATTTGCAAATGAGGTCACATTCACTAGTGTTGGGAGTTAAGACTTAAATATAACATTTTGGGAGACACAACTGAAACCATAGCAGATCTAAGCAATATATACAATTGATAAGAGTTAGAAGGCTATAAGCGGGGATTGGGAAATGGGCACTGAGAAGGAGAATGAACTCCGTTAAGTTAAGGTGACTGCATATTTACCAGTCACTGCTGCTAGGCAGGGCAATGCCAGAGGAGGGACTTCCTCTGGGGATTAGACAGGAAAAGCACACCAGTGTAAATCAAGGGCTAATCATCTGAGGCCAGTCTGTTAAGGTTTAAAGAACCCAATCTATGTAAGCCAGCTTGGCTTGAAGGACCCAACCTGTGCCAGCAGATTTGGGAGGTCAGACAAGGCAAAAACAGACAAGGCAAGTTGCAACAGCAACCATTGGGGATGCCTTCCATTGTTTGGGGAGCATTACTAACTTCTAATAAACTATCTGCCCTATGGCTTGTGCTTGCCTATGGTCTGTGAATTCATTCTTTGATTCCCAAGACCAAGAATGTGGCCAGGAAGAGAAAAATTTGGTATTAAAATGATTAAACCTAAACCATGTTTTAACCCAAACAATCAAGTTTTTTTCTAATGCAATATAGCAATGAGAACTTTGGGTGTACAAGAGAGCTCAAAGCACATTTCCAGTACATTGCCAATGCAGGCAAGAGCGGAGGCCTCCAGGCATCACACTGCAGAGCCTTTCCCTTGATACTGATATTAATTTGCAATGCATCAAAACACACAAAGCCTCACCTTAGAGTTTGGATAGAATGGGGATATTGGATGATCGCAACATAAGTTGTCCCTCTGCTTATGCCTTTTGTTAATTAAAAAAATAGAAATAAAAATACAGCTTGGATTAAGGTCACTTTAATTTTTGGAGATGATATAAAAGGAGAGAGCCTCTCTTGCTTCTGGTCTTTCTAGGGTGCATTAGAACAGGAAGTCTTAATTATACCAATCAAATCTACTTCCTTTTCCAATGAACTGTGTATTATATTTTCCCTCCAAGACAAAGATGAACATTTATGCAATTAAAATAGGCTGATTGAGAAAATCCATGTCAGACATAAGCTTGGATTTATACTTTGGGGGCCAAATGACTAGAGGGCACTAAAAAACTGCACAACTGAGCAAAAATAGTCTTTTATCAGCACATATTTTGAACAAGAATGAGGGATTTGCTTTCCTCTGCATTCAGCAGCCTGGCTCCCTGCTCATTACTCTTGTGCAGAGCTGAGCTGTTTCCACAGGTCCTCATCAACTTCCTTACACACACTGTAAAATTAAGCTGACAGCCCACAGAAGAGAGTTTGGAGGCCAGAGGGGGTAGAGGGCTATAATTTCAGTAACATGGAACTCAAAATTTTCAAGGACATCTCCATGTTTGTCTTGGTTAAGAACTGGAATTAGCAGGGCCTCCTGATGTTAGGGCTACAAAACTGGTGACAAGGGCCTATGGTGTGCCTGTGTGTGTATGTGTGAAGAAAGGCCTCTCTGATTTAAGCCTGAATCTCTTTGCCTTGACAAGCAAGGGAAATTAATATTTGTTGAGTATTTACTAAATGTCAAGCACTTTCACTTTTTTCTTTTAACTGTCGTAATAATCTCTGAGTTTGGTTTTTATTATCCCATTGTACAGGTCAGGACACAGAGTCTTGAGAGCAGAAAGGATATTCAGCATAGTCAACAACCAGGAAAGCACAGACAGAGACCACTTAGAAGTACCTATCCATCCATCTATTTATCTAACATCTCTGTATCTATCTATCTATATCTGTATGAAAGGAATTATGAGGTATTGACTCACTCCGTCATGGAGGCTGGAAGGTCCCACCATCTGCCATCTCCCAGGTAAAGACTCAAGAATGCTGCTAGTTATTCAAAGGCCTGATAGCCAGATAGCCACTGGTTTAGATTCAAGTCCAAGTCTTAAGGCCCAAGAACCAGAAGCTCAAGGGCAGAAGAAGATGGATGTATTAGCCCAAGCAGTCAGAAAACAAATTCAGTTTCCTTCTACCTTTCTGTTCTCCTCAGGCCTTCAGCAGATTGGGTGATGCCTGCACTGGGAAGGGCCAATGGCTTGACTCAATTTAACAATTCAGACCCCAATCTCTCCAGAATCAGTCTCACAGACACACCCAGAGATGATGTTTAACTAGATATCTGGGCATCCATAGGGTGCAGTCAAGCTGACACATAAAACTAATCATCACACTTGGTATCCTCAACATGATGCTATTTGAATTATTTAGAACCTGGAAAATGTACGGTGGATTATTGTACTTGTTAGAGCTTGTTTGTGGAGTCTGCCTTTAGTGCTAAATAAACATCAGAGAAGAATGAAGAATAGATTTTTTAAGTGGCCAAGATTCTTGGCCCAGCACCTGGTTCATGCTAGAATTTTCCCTCCCCCAAGATCATGCCTTTGGGAAAAAGAATTGGACAAGTAAGCCCGTAGACCCATTTCCATTTTATCTCCTCCACAAGGTCTTTCCTAGTTGTACCTTACCCTCCTCTTTGTTCTTTTGTCTCCTGTATCACTTTATCTAGGAAGCCATTAGGGCACATACTCAGCTAATTGGGCTTTTGTCTAATCCATTGTGATAACATCTAAGTGCCTAGGGCAGAGATCTCTTTATGCTCTTCCCGGGATTCTGCACAGACTCCAACTCAGCTTTCATACAATAGTGCCTCAGAAGGATGGAAATGGAATTGAGGAAGGAGGTGGAAGTGGGGGAGATGTTGTCCCACTCAGCATGACAGGGCCGTGTGGTCACAGTCTACCCAGGAAACTAATGTGCCCAGCCAGCTCCTGGACAGCCTTTGCCAAGCACTGGGCAGCTGATAACTGCGGCTGAGTGGGGAGGAAAATCCACTGCCAATTGGCTCTTCTAGATTTCAGGTTTGCCCAGCTGCTGCATGGTCACAACTGAGTGCATTGATTATTCCAGGGTATGTTAAGTTGGCTTCAAAGATGTGCCAAGCTGCACCCTACGTGTCTGGTGTTGATGTGTTCTTGTCCCTGTGAAATAGGATCACTGGTGGTGACAGATTTCACATCTCTGTGGCTGTCATGAAATCTAGAGGGCTTATTCACCAGCTAGTAAATGGCTGAAGAAAACCAGCAGAGTTGCAGGAGCCAGGCATATGTTCTTGGTACTCAGAAAAGCAGATGCCAAGGCTGTTGCAAGGAGCCAGGCTGCTGAATGCTGCTGAATGCAAAGGAAAGCAAATCCCTCATTCCTGTCCCACTTGGGAAGGGGCAGGCAATGCCTGGTACCAGGTTAAGCAGCACAACAAATCGAGGAAGTGAAGTCACTGCCATCAATAGGTGGGGGTTTGGGTCCTGCCTCTGCTGCTTAGGACCTGTGTCACTGTGGGCAAGTTATTTAACTTCTCTGAAGTGTAGTGTTTTGCCCTTGGAAAATAGATTTCAAAACACTTGGCTCAGTGCCCAATACATAGTAACTGTTATTATTATTATTATTTTAATATGGGATCTCATTTAACCCTTACAATTACCTTCGGATTGCTTTATCAATCTCCCCATTTTACAGATGAGGAAACCAAGGCAATCAAGGTTTGAAGAACATAGGCAAGTTGCCGATGGCTGTTGACAGGTAGAGGTGGAGTTTGAATTCTTGTCCCTGGGCCAGGGACTGGTCCCACTAATCCGCACTGGTAACTTCTGACTATTAATAAATTATATCCCACAGTCAACATAAACACATTGGGTGTGTCTACTTGAAATGTTGCTGGCTGCTCTTTTCTTTCCCAATAATGGAGAAACTTTCAAACCAAACACCCATGTAAGATGCTGGGTTACTACCAGAAACTACTTTCACAGTTGTTCAGAAGCTCCCAAGTCCCGTTTTTTCCTCCCAGCTTCAATGTCCTACCTGAGAAACAAGCCAGCTCTGAGGGGTAATCTCCCAGCTGTCACATTTAAGGAGACTCAAAAGGCAGGCATATTCCATTGGAAAATTAAAAAAAAAACTGCTGGTTTGCACCAATAAAAATAAAAGATAAGAACAGTAAAATCTGTGGTTCTTGAAGACTTTATCTAAAAAATTCTCTGCAACTCTCAGAAAGCTTAAATGGTTTTTGAAGAAGGAGGAGTGAAATTCTTTAGCTGGCAATTGTGGGTAGGAGCCCCCAGGTCTCAACGGGTGTGTCCTGTGGGGCAAGAGTGGATGGTGCAAGTCAGAGGCAGGAAGGAGCCAGACAGGAGCCTCTGGGATCCTGCCCCCACCGCCGAGAGGCATGAGTTCATTTTCATTTTAGGATTTGAGACCAGAAATGAAATTTGTATTGAGATCGAGGGTGGACGAGAGGGCTGGAGAGAATATAACTGATGATGTGTGTTTACGGGGTCTGATGTGGGTTGTTCAAGCTGTGAAAGCGAGATGTGAGTCAGTCTCATTTTCGGAGGTTCTTCTAGTTGCCTCTGGAGGGAAGGAGTGATGACTGGTGGGTATGCGCAATCCAATAAATAAGTAAACACACACATTTTGCAGTGATTGCTTTCTGCCAATATTTAATATGCATCCTGAGTTGGGAGAATGGCTTCTCTACTCGCCCACCCGGTCTCTCCTGCTCTCTGCCTCTCCACCCTTCCTCCTGCTGTGAGGCTGAAGGCTTTCTAGTCCGCTGAGACACCGCCTCCTACATCAGAGCCAAGCCACTTGCTTTCCAAGTGACTCTCTCCCCGTGACAGTCCTAAAGGGGGCTTCTGTGGTTTCAGATGGGGACTATTCTTTTGTTTCAATGTTGATGGTTCCCCAGATAATGTAAGAATCAGAGAATGGCTGAGGAGTAAGGGACGGGAAACTTCTCTGCCTGTCTTCCAAGAGTCGGGGTAGAAAGCAATGAAGATACCCACCCCCACCCTCTGAGCTCCTGAAACCTCTCGAGTGGCGTGACAGAGGAGGGGAGTCCTTTGCAAACTGTCCAAACACATTTCCATACATGTTGAGCGTTTGGACTAAAACAGAATCTTGGCTTCACGTTCTCTGAAAATGGCCAGGGAGAAGGGAACACGCTCTCGCTGGGAGCAGAGGAGGAAGACTCTGGCCCCTTGCCTAGAATGGAGATTTTATGTCTTACAGAAATGAATTAGGGAGGACATCCCACAAGAAGCTGCTGATCAGTGAGATGTGTATGCGCCCACAACACGCTGTCCCAGCTGAGCCTCTCGCCTCCGTTCCAAATCTCCCTGGCTGGGGCCTGCTCGTTTGGCTTTCCTGAGCCTTGTTGAGGACTGTTTCCATCTGAAGATGTTCCTGTGCAGAATTTCAAAGGCACTCGGCTAATGTGGGTGCGTCTCCTATTTTATGCATCAGAAGGCATTTGAAACCTATCCATAGTCAAGAGCCACGGAAAGAAGGGGCATTGTAAAAGCTTGCTTACTGTGTGTACACGCCAGACCCATTCTTAACTCCTTTAATTCTTAGAACAAATAAATGTTGCATTTATTATCCCCCTTTTAAAGATGATGTGTCTTAGGCATAAAATGTTAAGTGGTCTGCCCAAGGTTACATAGCTTGTAAGAGATGGAGCCCATATCTCGTTTTGTGATAGCAGGGCCCATGCTGTTAAGCACAATACTATAAGCATAATGCCTGCTTCCTAGGGTTGTTCTAAAGATGCAATGGGATGATGAACAGGGCACACTTTAGTAATCCCATGTAGGAGGACTAGAAATATTTGAGTGGTTCTTCTGTTAGGTGCTTCTGATCCAAAATCACCATAGTGGAGATCTCGTACTCCCTCTTCCCTCCCTCCCTGCCTCCCTCCCTTCCTGCCCTTTCCAGGGGCTGTCTTGGGTAATTGGATACTTGATCCCACTCAGAAGGCTTTTGAAATGTGGAAGGAAGAGAGGAGAAAAGAAGGAAGGAAGGAAAGGAAAGGAGAAAGAAGGAAGAGAAGAAGGAAGGAAGGAAAGAAAGGAGGAAAACGACCCTGTTTTCTTTCCTGTTCACTTCCCTGACTTCTGCTCCCGAGCTCATACTTTCAAACAAACGTCTTCCGGACAAACCCTATTACAGAGTCTACTTTCAGCAGGACCCAGGCTTAGACTCTTTCTTTCTGCCCTTATTTTCTTCCTTCCTTCCTTATCTTACAGTTATATTGATTTGTTTTCTTAGAAAGAAGAATATTTTGATTATATTGGAGTCACTGGACTGGAAGACCTAGTTCAAATGCAACCGCCATGGGGCAGGTGCCTTGTTAGTATCACTCACCATGCTCCTGGCGCCCAACCCAGCCTGGCATGTGACCAGTATTTAATAAATATTCATTTAAAAGATGTGGAAAGGATGGGTTAAGCCACATTAACCAACTTACCAAAACCATACAATTATATACAGAAGTTATATTTTCTTTTTCGCTCTTGCTTTTTCCAGCTAAATAATTCATTTATGTTTGGTATCATCTGTATTTCATTTCACCTCACATGTGGAACTTGAGTAGTTCAAGAAGACAGGAAGGAAAGTGCAAAGTGCCTTTGCACTAAGTGAGTGTTGGAGGAACGTGTGAGTGAGTGGGTCAACACGGAGGTTTATGAATTTGTGTATTCAACGTTCCTTAATGCTCCGCCTGTGTCAGTGTCCCAGTGCGACCAAATTTGCTCCTTTATATCTAAATGTCTCTAATGTCCTGCACTATAATCTTTGACCTGAACTGCCATCACTTCTCCCTCCATGTCCTCCTGCCCCTTCATAAGCATCTTTCTCCACTGGAGCCCAAGTGACCTCTGTAAAGCATGAATCATTTAAATTCTTTTTAAAACATGTTATTGGCTTCCCATTGCACTCGGGATTAAGCCTGAATCTACAACATCATCTACAGGGCTTTGCATGGACACCCAGCCCCATCTCTCACCACTTCCTGCCTTGCTTATTCCTGCCCATTACCCTGGCCTTGACTTGCAACCTTTGCATAAGCTGTTCCCTCTGTTCGAGACACATTACTCCTCCAATTTGGAGGAGGCCCTCAGCAAGGTCCTCCTTTCTCTGAAGGAATCAGCTTAACCTCACCTTACACATATGTCAGCTCAAATACCACTTCTCTGTCCTTCCAAGCTAGAACAGTTTTCCTCACTATCTGCTATCATGACAACACCCATTGTTTCCTCTTCATGCCCCTAAATCACGATGACAGTTATATATTATGCACCGTGCTCTGTTTAATGGCTGTTTCTCCAGCGTGGCTAGAAGAGATTTGAGGGTCAGAATTGTACATTTGTGTTCTGGGCTGTATCACAGATTCCTAAGCTAGTATTGGGTATACGGTAAGTTTTCAAGAAATATGAACGTGTGCCTTTATAAATAAATAGAGACATCAGGTACACTCAAGGGAATTGTGAATATATACCACGGCATTTCATGAACATAAGTTTTGTGATTGATTGAGCAAGTGGTGCATAGGTATAAAAAGAAGAGCTTAGGGAACTTTGTGTTCATTTGTACAATCATATTTTTTATTTTCACAGAATTTTATTTTTTGCAGAAATATTGAAAGTTTCTCTGTCCATTATTCTAAAATCACCCTTGGATAATCAACGTGCATTAAATTAACATTGAGCTTTATCAGGGAATTAATGGTCATCTTGGGGGTCACACCTGCTCTCCAGAAAATACATTCTCCCTTCTCCCAAATTCACTGTGATATTTTTATTGTTCCCCTCTTCACAATGTCCATTACAGCTTGGAGTAAACAGGGACGTTATGCTCAATGGTTGAATGTTTGTGTCTCCGCAAAATTCATGTATTGAAATTCTAACCTTCAAGGTGATTTTGAGGTTTTGGGGAGGATATAATTCAAAACATGACCATGAGGAAGAGCCGTGCTAAGTGGAATTAGTGCCTTTATAAAACAGCGCCTTCTGCCCTGGGAGGCTACTGTGAAGAAGCTATCTATCTGCTCTTAGTGGCCACCACATCTGTTGGAACCTGGATTTTGGAATTTCCAGGCTACAGAACTGTGAGAAATAGGGTTCTGTTGATTATAAGTTGCTTAGTCTGTGGTTTTCTATTACAGCAGCCCAAATGGTCATATCCCGGTACAGACAGCTTCATTGCCCACCTAACACCTGACACTTCCGTGATAGTAGAAGCCTCATTTTCTTCATGCTCATCAACTTCAAGGCTAGGGACCTTTTAAGAGGAGTCCAGCCCCAGCCCCGGGTGTGTCTTGAAAATAGTGTGTTGATAGTGTGTCAACAACTATCATAATTAATTCTGAATGGATTTGTATTAGAGAAAATTGAGACTGCAGGGATGTAGAAAACAACCTGATGTCTCACTATGCAAATGCACCCAATTCCTTCCAGTCCCGTGAACTGTTTTAGCATGTAGTATAATTTCTTATGCTTTTGTGCTCTGTGTACTTAGAACATATTGTAATCCTTTTTCTAAGGATTTAGAAAATCCTCAAGGGCTTTTTTCTAAGGCATTAATTGGTTCTAATTTATTTTCAGTGGCCTCATATTTCATAGAGA
>CAUYQV010178563.1:0-28247 GCA_963574575.1 Galagoides demidoff
ATACAATGATTAACCGAATGATGTGAAAGTTATGTTAACCAGCTTGATGAAGGTGTTTCAAATTGTATATGAAACAGCACAATGTACCCCATGTTTGCATCAATGTACACAGAAATCAATTAATAAAAAAAAAAAAAGAAGATAATGTTTTACGGCACAGAAGGTATAAAAATGCAAATGGATTGTTGATCAGGTGGCTAGGGTGAGAGTTAATGTGAATGAGATAGGCATTTAAAATCATGCGAAGGTAATACTGACATGTGTTACGAAGATGATTTCCTGAGTGTGGGGAACAGTCATGGAGTGGCATCTATTTGTTTTCCATATAGGGGTAGTAATGTGGCTCCTAATATTTTGATAATAAATTCCACTTTTGAAGAAAATATTATTGGCGGATACAAAGTTATGCTTATCTCTGCCATCCATATCTGGCAATAACTCAGCTACAAAGGCCTGTGTTCACCATCCAAGGCATCCACCCCGCAGATGGTGGTTGTCTAGATTCCAGGCTCAGTTTGTGGGATGCACCAACCAGCTATTTCAAAGAACCAGTATTGTCTTTGTGATGGCAAACCTTACATATGGAGATAGCTTTAGAGTAAGAATACTCCTGCTTTTCTTTTTTTCTGTGAAAGTAGACATGATTTTCTTTTAAAATTAAAATAAGTTAAACTTTTGATATATTTCAAAAGAAACAATTTATTTTAAAATTTTAATTTCAGGAAATACTTAAAATAGTAAAGTATCTTGAAGTCATGTTAGATACCTTATTAAGAACAAAGAAATAATGAGAGAGTCATGTGAGGGTACTGAACTTCCCCAGTGGGGAAAAGAAGAAAAACTGGGGCTTGTGGATTATTTACCAAGTTGATTCTGCCAAGTACGTTGGTAATCTTGGAAGGGTGGAGAGAGGAATTTGTACTGTGGATATGACTCTGGGCCCTGAAAAGTATTGGCATCCAGGGTGTAGTATGATTTTAGCCACCTGAGAGGCCGTGGTGTGTATGCTGCTCTAAATGGCTTTACATCTCCTTTTGGAGTGGGAACACCTAAAGAGCAAATGTCTGTTAAATTAATGATTCCAGAAGATCTTTGATGGTACCCTTAGGAGGGATAGATATATGGGTATATATGTAGGTTACAGAGAAAGACAAGGAGATCACAGATAAGTAAAAGAAATATATGAGCAAGGATGGTGCCTTTGCATAGTTAACTAGAAACCTGCTCTGACAACACAGTATCTGAATGATGAAAGTGGAAACTTATTCCAACCTAAGCTGCAAGCCTCTCCCTCACCTTATCCCTTACCCAAACCTGCACTCCAAGTTACTAACGTGTTCTTCTTGGTACCTAGTAATTTTTGGAGGAACAACTTTAGAAATATCTTTGGCCCAATGGAGGGAGAAGAGCCATCCTCCCTTTTGCTGGCTAGTTTACTGAAGATATTTCATGTTTTCATGGTGACAAGGCACCTTTCCCTGTCCCTTGCTTCCCTAGTTTTTTTCTGGAGAAGTCCTAGCATCATTCAGGACATATATATATATATATAGGCATGTAGTCACAGACATCTCTGCCCAGTTGGTCTTACTTTATTAAGTTGAAGCCAATTGATGATCAAGCAAGAGAAGAATCTGCTGGATGCAAGGATTTCCTATGTGGCTTTTTACATTCTTTTCTGTACGTCAACTTGAGATATGTGTACAAAGGGATTTGCCTCTCTGTATAGCAGCTGTGCAAGGCCATGGCGATTCCAAATATGCTTTCAGGTACACTAGTATCTGGAGCCCTTTAACAAAACCCCTATCCTTTTCTTTTCACAGGGGTTCCTGGACGTAGGATTCCAGGAGAAAGAGGGTTTAGGTTATTTCAACCCTTCTACCATTATATTGGCCTGCACTTTGTCCACAACCTGGGAAGGTGCACACAGGTGATTGCTGACATTATTGGACTCTGGCCACCCAGATGATCCTCTTTCCACAGGGGAAGCTACAATAATGATTTGCAGAGTTATTCAGTGCTTAGCTTCTAGGAGCCGCCTCTGAGAGATTATTTATATCCATGTAGTTCACAAATGAAGCTCAAACTTATTTAACTCCTTGCTAATGGGATCATAATTTAATATAAGTGCAAAGAGCAGATTCAATAATGCATACATATAACATTAGGAGTTGAAAGCTGTGAGTCATTTTACTAAGGGCCTAACAATGCTAGTGATTGAAACTTATTGATGAGCATTTGTGCTAAAGTAAGGCAGCAGCCCCAGAGGGAACTCTTAGATATTTGGGTAAATCCAGTGGCATTTCTACATGATAACATCTCAAATTCAAAGCAAGGGACCCTTTGATTCCACGAGTTGTGAATTTTACTGGTGGCTTTCTGCCAAACTGGACCTCCACTCAACTCACCTCCCCCCCTCGCTGCTAGAACAGAAATCCAAAACCATTATTGGTTGTGGACTATTTCCCATAACCCAATTTGTCTGAGAAGACTTCTGACCCAATTTGTCCCTGATAGAGAAAAGAGGCTCAGGGAAGGTGATAAGCTTCTGGAGAAGCCAGTTTTAGTTAAAATGTGGCCACAGACCCTTTCTCAAGTACATAATCAGTATTATTCACTTGAAAGCTCTGTCTTAATATCCATTAAAAAAACAAGCTATCAAATTTGGTTGGCTTTTATTATGTGTAAATATGTTTTCTTTAATTCATTCCAGTGGCACCAAGAGAGCACACACTGAGAAGAAACAGATCTATACCAGAAACTCACATGAGTATCTTTGAAGACATCTAGCCCATTTCTCTGGTTCTAGTCATTCATTGAGAGTTCAATCTGATGGGTGCCAGCATCCTCTTTTTTCTCTAATAGCCATCCCTTGACTATGGCTCATAGGAAAATAATCAATCTTAGTTTATATTCAAATATACATTGCAACAAATGGGGCCTATATATCAGATCTGAAATCTGATCTGGTTGCCATGCCAGGGCACACACCACCCTCTTCTAGCACCCTCTTCTAGCACACATGTTAGCTTCCACACATCACATCTGCATTTCCAGCAGTGATGCAAGATGGGAGACACTAGCATTCTTTATGTACGTGTGTGTGTACATAAATATAGTATGCTATTATCTTAGGTCTATATTTTGAGAAACATTTGCTTCAATGCCAGATGAAATTAAGCCAAAAGGTGAATCCAGCATTTGGACCACACTTTTGCTACTTTTGACCAATGGGAATCAGCCTCATGTGCCAAGGGCCAAATGCTATACCGCTCTCTAGAAAGTCAAAAGAGAATGGATTTCAATCGTTCTCCATAAAAGAAATTTGCCCCCACCCTGCTCCACCAACCCCCATTCCCACCCTAACCAAATATATTTCAATTGAATAAAATCTTTCATGTTTCTTTGTCATGGCTGTCCTACCTTTCAGAGACTGTGGTTATATAACCTTCTTTCCAAATGAAAGGAAACCAAATAATTTGGTCTTCGGGGGGCAGAGAGGGCATAGACATATGCCAATTCACTCTCTGCCACTGCAACAGTGTCTTTCCTCTTGGCAATTGTATAATAGCATTCTTACCTTCAAGCTTTTCATTCCTGCTGCTCTTTCTGTTGCTCTGGTGTTGGACATTTGGTCATTATTTGTCAATAAGAAACACATTCATGTTATCAGGATAACACCAAAGGCAAATAATCATATCTTAATCATGGAAACCATGTTAGAGCTACACAATCAATTTTTTTAAACATTAAGAATAGAATAATTAAAAAAAATCTTTTCTTTGTGAATTACAATTTTTTTCGGGTGGTAGAATTTATTCTTTAATACCATTTGGCAAAATCAATAGTTTTGGCAGCCACTGGACTGGTTCAGTTCTTAAGGCAACAGGTCCCTTGCTTGAAGCAGCCGCTTGAGAGAAAGTGAGGATTTGCTCTTGGGAGGAAGACCTGAGTAAGTTCAAGGAGCAAATTTAGCCACTATCAGGAAAGAAAACTGTCAGGTTCTTCATACTTCCAGGAGGCAGTACCAGCACAGAAACATGCAAACCAACGAAGAGTGTAATATACTCACCCTAATCCTTGATCTCAAACCAGAGTCTTGGGGATTCACAGGAACTTCTGCTAAGACCCAGGAAGTGCCTTCGATCTGTAATGATTCTTGCCTACACACATAACAGTGTCATTAAAGAGTCATTGGGATCCATTTTAACTTTGAGTATCCAAAATGTCTACCTTTAGGGATGGCTCCTGCCAAGAAAAGGTCCATTTTTTTTGTTGCAGTAAAGGTAGATGTAGATTCTTATTTGTTACCCGAGTCCCAAGAATGTCAAAGAATTCTGGGTGCGGAAGAGAAGGGGTTAAGAGATGGTGGCAAAAGAGAGGAGAATTGTAGACATACATGGAAGAAGAATAAATACATACAAAACTGAAGATCTCATTTATACATATGGGAAATACAGTATAACCTCATTCATCTCTGTACCACCAAATATGAAAATCAGGGAATTTGGAAATGGGATGTCCTAAAGCGTAACTTTTTTTCTATCTCTGAATAGAAGACTTTCTAAGCAAACACTTGGGATTAAAAAAAAAAATTGTTAAGATAGGGAGGAAGAGTGTGTCTGAATTTCTTTCTTTCTTTTTTTGAATTTCTTAAGAGAACAAACTCTTTTTAGGTACTTTAAAAGCACCACATGAAAGGGAACACAACTAATTTTAATTGCAGGCATTTTTCGAATCTATTTAAACAAATTCCCTAAGTTTTTTCCCAGCATCATGTTGGTCAGTTTAATCTATTCCATATCTGTTTCTGAAAATAGTAAAACTGTATTTCTCTATCATTACCAATAAGTCTTAACAAGCATGCTACCATTTATTTAAATAGTAGAGGTTTAGCTCCATAGCCCATCCTCCTCTTTCACTTCCCCATACACCTTACAAGTTAAGATACCCTCTCATTGTACAATTCTCATTGCAGTCAAGGGGTTCAGAATGGTCCCCTTTAAATTTTCTGTTCCCATGTTCCCCAAAGCACACAGCATGTGCAGATTTTCACCTTGAGAAAATATAGACACTGGAAATCTATTTAAATCCTTGGGTAGAACTGAATGCTGGTACAATTCTAGGGTAAGGTAGGGTAGGCTTTGTAATAACTTGTCACCTCAGTCATAAATAGCCTGTTGCACTGACCTGATCCCCTCTGATAAGGTAAGGCTAGATGGGAAAGCCAAACAGGCATGCTTTATCCAAGATTAAAGGAATGAAGTAGGGTGGGTGTAACCTGTGGCCTTGGGCCACAGACGGCCTTCCGGATCCTTGACTGTGGCCTTTTGACTGGATCCAAATTTTACAGAACAAATTCTTTTATTCTTAAAAGGGGCACAGAAGAGAAAGAGGAAGATTTTCTTGCCTCCTTTTGGTGGCTAAAAAAGAACAATCTTGAAATCAGAAGGCCACAGTTTCCCTACCCTGGTAGAGGATCAGAAGAATGTGAAAGTTTGAGGCAACAAGCAGCTGCGGAAATGCAAGAGATAAATCCTCATTCTGCTGTGATTTACAGTGACAGACTTTCATTGGCTATGTCACAAAAGCCTGGTGATCAGGGTTTATTGCTGAAACAACCTACTGGTTCTTAATTACCACATTTGCACACATATTGTAATAAAGCACTGACACAGAAGGGTGATTTGAGGGTTAAAAATTCCCAAACCACAGCTCGAATTTACATGATCCTTGTCTGTGCATTTACAGTCCATCAAGGAAGGATCAAGGCTGCTTTGTTTAAGCCCTATTAGTCCAGGTTTGAGAAATTGGTAAAGCCAATGAGTATTTTGATTCCAGCCTATAGGACTGGTTCAAGGGCTGCCTCAGTGATTAACCTTGTTCTTAATTCCTTGTATTCAAAAAATAAAACAAAATAAATAAAATATCTATTTTTTTCCAGACAATATTCTTTTTAATATATTTTCTTTCTTTTTTTTGAAATTTATTGTTGGGGATTCATTGAAGGTATAAGAAACCAGGTTTCACTGATTGCATTTGTTAGGTAAAGTCCCTCTTACAATCGTGTCAGAGTTTAAGCTCAGGCACCTTTACAACAGCCTGAAAAGTTGCTGGTTCTTTCCATAGTGTAACGACTTTTCCAGAATAGGCTCAGAATGTGTAATGCTTCATGCCAGGGAGGAAAAAGTCAACAGTTTAATATAATTGCCCATTTATCTTTATTTAAAGGTTGCAGGAGAGAGACAGAGAGATAAGTAATGCAGGTATTCTCCCTCTCCTGGTTTCAGAGATAATAGGTATGAAATGTTTTTGAAAAAGTAAAAGCACTCATAAATGTCAGGCTTTGTGATTATTGTCATTTTGAGTAATCAGTACTGAGGGCTGGAATGACTTAAATATGCCATTTGCTTAGTAACCAAGGTAGTTGAGAATGAATCTGATTCTTATGGAAATGTATCACATGCAATCAGATTCACATTGCTCATTGGATGAGTAGATGTGATAAACTGCCATCTGCAATATTATCACAAGAGGTGTCCCTGAAAGTCAGCAGAGATTTGTGTGACAGCATTAGCTGTGTGACCTTCTCAAAGTCACCAACATCTCTGGATCTCACTTTCTCTGTGAAATGATGGTATATTGCATGGTCAATTGTCAAGTGAACTAGGGATAGGATACAATGAAGAAGTGTAATTCTCAAGCCACTGTGCTCATAGAGTAAAACCTCACTGATTTGGACTAATAGAAGGGAAGGATTGTCTGAATGTGTAAAGCAAGTCCTGAATAGGTTTGAAAAATGACAGTTTTATTACTTGAAGTCCATTTTGTAATTCAAACGGACTATAAAACATTGCTTTAGTGGAAGTCCTCGTGAGAACTCCTTTAGCTGATAAATTTATAATGAATATGATTATATCTAATAAGGGCTTCAACATTTGAAAAAGGATTTGTTCTCTTAAGAAAAAAATCAACTGACAGTCTAAATTCTTCATTTGCTTAACAAACCTCTCTTGTTCTCATCCTTGATAACATAAACTTGTAAGCTGGTCCCTATCTAGTTCATCACAAATTAATTAGAGGGCTGCAAATTAATGAGGTTTCACTGCCATTTCTGCCTCCTCCATTTATTTGTTTTTAGCATCACCACTAAGTAGTGGTGAAATAGATTCAAGTTCATCTCTTGCCCCTTCTCTTGCCCACTCTCAGAAAACAGCAGGTAGCAAGAAGGAAGAAGATAAAGGCAAGCTCCTTGGTAATCCAGAAATGGATAAGCAATCGTTGGCTATGCAGCATTGATCATACTATTATCCACAGTTGAGACAGGGGTTGACTTATTTCAAAAGATTGGCTGGAGGAATGAACAAGTAAAATAATTTGATAGATGCCTGTAGGTAGCACTATGCTCAGAGAAGTTGGAAACATTTAGAATCTATTAAAATGTTTTTCTATTTGCATATCAAAATTCAGATAATCTGGAAATTGTGAGGTGGCAATAAAGTTACTTGATAAAAACTTTGCAGCAGTACCAGCTGAGGGATAAAACAAGCTTGATTGCTGGTTGTAAATCACAAATATCTGGTCTAAAGTTTTGGGGTCTTCACATCCCAAAACATCTGGGTGAAAAGTAAAAATTCAGCCAAATACATGCAGATTTTTTTTTTGTTTTGTTTATGAAACATCAAACGTCTGGTTATTTGAAAACTTCTGGACACTTGGCATCATGTGGATGTTTTAGAGTCATCTTGTTATAGTCCATGGCTCCTTTTTTAACCATGCTGAGTGTGAATGATGAATTCTGAGAGCAATGCATCCAATCCAGCTCAATTTTCATTCTGCAACTCACTTCAATGATACAATTAGATTCTCCGTGCTAATAGCATGAGAAAAAGACCAGAAAGAAGGTGCTAAATACTTTGGGCATCAGGTCAGCCATTGTAAAAATCAAATGAGCCAAAAGCTTGGCTAAATTGTCAATGTCATCAGTTCACATTGGGAGGAAAGAAAGTTACTGCTTTTTGACATATAGTAAAACCTTGATTAATTGGCATCCATAAGGAATGAATGGAATTTTCAATAAGAATAGTCATTTTGTTTCATTCTTGGCTAATAATATTTTTTTCTTAAAATGCTTGTATCCACTTTCTTGCCTTAGGGAAGCAGCCTCTAAGGTCTGAGGGTCAATCCAGATGGAGAGAAGATATAGGAGAAAGAGCTGAATGTGATCTAACCACAGGTCATCTCTTGGTAAGTGATTTAAAAAAAAAATCAATTCCTTGCAGTCTTCTTTTTTTGGGTACTATTGCTGCTTTCTCATCAATATGAAGCACTTGGGGGGCAATTCAGTTAGTTGGGGTACTGGTTAGGTGAGTTCTGGTTAATCAAGGTTTTACAATAAAAGGCCATGCCAATGCCTGGTAAGGTTATATGCCGAAGAAAGTTGTTTTTAAATTTATTTCTTTGAAAGTGCTCTGGATCAGTGTTTCCAAACCCATATTATACTGCAGACTGGCAAACTAACTTTTCCATCAGGGTCCTGGGGGATGGAGAGGGAAAGAGAGGAGCAGAAGTGCAACCATTGTCTCTGAAGGAGAAAAGTTTTGGCTTGCCTGTCTGTTGCTCTGTGGTTGGGAAACACTGTTCTTCACTTTAAGATGCCCATAGGATCTTGGTCGTACAAGAGCTGATCTTACATGCTTCGATATAATTCTCATGCCTCTTGGGCCATGGAGGATTCTGTTTTCAGGTCTGTCCTGTACTTACCCCACATGTCTTTTTTTCCATGACTTGGTATTATGTCTTCTGAGCTTGTTCCTATTTCTTGTTGCTTGGATGATGGCTATTCATTCACTCTAGCCTTGGAGAGTGTGAGGAGCCAAAGGAAAGCCAAGTAATGTGCGTTTTCTCATGATGACAGCCTGGATAACAATTAGACCTACCTGAACCAAGAACACGGCTAAAGAGAAGCCAAATCAGGGATTTATACACACACAGGATCACAGTTAGGCGACGCATCTGCTTAAATACACAAAATATCTTTGCAAAATCTCTATATGGGATGGACTATTGAAGAAAGACCCCATTTAACTTGAAACCGAGCTTATTCTTTGGCTTTCAAGTTGAGTGGGGCCTGCTTAAATGGGCTGTCCCATACAGAGACCAACATCTCATCACTCATACACATAATTGAAGAAGCCATCCTGACTCAACCAACCAACCTCTGTGAGCAACCATCACATCCTAAAAAAAAAAAAAAAGCTTCACCCTGATTTTTCAGTAGATGGATCTGATTTCTCACACTACGCAACTGAGGCAGGCGGGGACAGTCTCACAGGAAAGCCTTGGGCTCTTGAAAGCCTAGGGCATTTAGACCCACTTTGTGGCCTTCATAAAGCAACCAGTCTGGCGTGTGAGGGAAGGGAAGGGGTGTGGATGGGGAGCCTCTGTCTGGGAGTTTAAGAAGGGACCCAAGTTAGATCAAAAATGTGGGCAGTGCGCTCAAGTCTTTCTGGTTCTCAAAGCTGCCAGGCAGGGGAATAACCTGGTCATTCCACTTTATGTGTGAGTCTTGTGCTCTCTCCTCAATAATAAGATAACAGTCTTGCCGATTACTCGTCACTAAGGGTACCCGGTTGTGGTGACATTGAGGCTGACCTTGGAGTCACCGCCCCCGCTGCCGCACTCTCCTTTGTCGTACCACCATTTGTTTTTCAATTTGTCCAAGAGGCCTTGCTCATTCAGTTTTAATACTGCCAGGTTAACAGCATTTCTTGAAACGATAAAACATAACTTGTAAGAAAATGCACAAATGCTTAGGAAATCGTTAACGTATAAAAAAGGAGCACAAGAGGACAAATTGGCTAAATTTCACAGAACGTGGAGCTATAAAAATGTCTGTACAGCAAATACAGGGTTAAATATTGGAAGGTGGCATGGAGGATAACATTTGCTCAAAACTGAAGTGTGCGGGATGGGGAAATTGTCTTTGAGAAAAAAAGTAACAAGAACACCACATCCATGCAATTAACATTCGTCACATATGGCACCATAACTTGGCTTTTACCATTTAAATTGAAAAAGCCGTTGAACTGTAAAATTAAAACAGCAACAAACAGTCAGAGAGGACAACACAGAGAGAGAACATTAAAAAAATGGATGCATTAAATAGATGAAACCATAATTTACCGTCTTATTTAACTCCATGGAATATTGTAGATTTTAAACTTTTAAGTTACCTCAAAATCCACAAGAAAGAAAATGACAACAAAATGCATCAGGGTAGGTGGAATACTATAACAACACGGATATTGTTATATTATTCCACCCACCTTAATGCTGAGCCTTTAGGGGTTGCCACACCATAGCCTTTGGAATCCAGATTTCCACCAACTTTCATCGTATCACACGGTTTTCTCTGCTCAATGTACTCATTCATGGTTGACTCCAGCAGGAAGGCGAACTTTCCCTTGGACTTTCGCACTCGGGCCACTCCGTCTGCTGTTGTTTTGGTAAACACAGATGGCTCTGCTGATTTCATGTAAGACCACATTTTCTCGTACACAGCAATTTTGGATCTCTGCACCAAAAAGAATAGAGTTCTTAGAGCTGCCAGATATTCAGTCCGGAAGGGGCCTTAGTGTGGTAGTTTTCAAACCTTTTTGCTAACCATCCACCGTAAGAAAAACATGCTACAGTGCAACCTAGTAGACACATTCATACATGTGTAAACATGTTTCTGAAATAGCTTTCTCCAAACCACACTCGCCCTTGCTACATGTGATGTGCTCTGATATCTTCTATTCTGGTTCACTTAAAAAATGTTGTTCAGTACCCACTACATATTGATAAATTTCATGGCAGCACTAATTGGTTACAATCTGGTTTGAAATACACTTTTTTAGTTGAATCTTCCTCTCAAAGAAATTTCCCCTACCATAAGCCTGGTGTGGTAGCTCATACCTGTAACCTTAGCTCCCTGGGAGGCTGAAGTGGGAGGATCACTTGAACTTAAGAGTTTGAGACCAGCCTGTGCAAGAGCAGCTAAAAATAGAAAAAAAAAAGCCATCCAGGTGTGGTGGCAAACACCTGTAGTTCCAGCTACTTGGGAAGCTGAGACCCAAGGATCTCTTGAACCAAGAGTTTGCTGTGAGCTAGGCTGATGTTAGGGCACTCTAGCCTGGGCTGAAGAAAGGAAAAGAAGGGAGGGAGGAAGGAAGGAAGGAAGGAGAGGGAGAGAGAGAGAGAGAATGAATCTCCCTTCAATATCCTGCTATGCATTTATCCTGTACCTGCCTAACAAAAGACCATTGGAAGGGAATGTATAACAATTTTACTCAGCCTACTCTAGCATGGGATGTCAATTACTATAAGAAAATACTTCCTTATTATGAGCTGATCCCTTTAGTGCTGTCTGCTAGAACTCTGTAAAGCAATTTTTTCCCCTTGTTTTACATGAGAATTCTTCAAATATTGCAAGGCTTTTACTATGTGCCCCACCCACATCTCTTCATCAGGTAAAACTCCATCAGAAGTCTCACAACTTTGGTCTTTCAACCATAGGCACATTCTAGTTGGTGGCTTTTCTTAAATTGAGGTGTCTAGAAATAAATACAACACCCCAGATAAATGCAGAACAGAGTGAAGAAAAAACAAAAACCCTGTTTGCTTCTTGTTATTGGAGCATTGTTTTCTATCAATGGTGCTGGAGTTAGTGCATTACTGTATTTAGTCATTTATTCGTTCAACAAATATTGATTGAGCACCTGCTATGGATAAAGCATGCTGCTGGGGTATGAAAAGTATAATTGAGCAAATAGAGTGCTTTATCTAACTCAGGTTGAGGCCAACCCCAAACGTCTAGCTCTTTCTACCAAACTAAGTCTCCCCTATCTTTACCTTTTTGAATTTTGCTTTTATGCTCATTAAATTTCATCTCGATGCAGGTGGTCCTTAGAATATTTACTAAAGGTTTACTGTGTGACTAGCCTTATGTCAGTCATTTTGGAGACTATATAAAGGAAGTGTACACTCAATGGCCCCAGAACTTCCAATTTAGTGGGAGCCAGGTCCTTAGAAATTAAAACCCTAGACAAAAGTCTTAAGGCAATATTTGACCAGAGGTAAGATAGCATGGCAGATACCATAAAAACATACCATGTTTTCAAGTATCCTTTAATGGGGTTTCCTGGCCCCCAGTGCAACTTTTTTGACTATTTGTTTAGTTACTTTTCTCTGGCTTTCAGGTGTCTGCATTGCATTTTTCTTGAGGCCTGCTTGGACCTGTCCAAATAATTCCAAGGGGCTGTAATACCCAGAGCTGTCACTATGAAGATTAAACACTGTATTTATGGCAACCAGATCCTCACAGAGGCACTCACTGAGTCACTGCAACTGTTCGCTGAGACAGAAACATGTTTTATTTGCATAAAGTACAGCAAAAAGTAGCCAGTATGGCTGAAGTGGTAAGGAATAGACCTAATAATAGATCTTATAAGGCCCTATGGGTTATGATAAAAAGTTTGGATTTATTTTATATGTTATAGGAAACTATTGGAAGATTCTGAGGGGGCGTGTGATAAGATCTGATTTAATTTTTTTAAAGGATTACTCTGAATGCTCTATGGAGAATAGACTATAAAAAGGGTCCTAATGGAAGCAAGGAGATTAGTTAGGAGGCTATTCTAGTAGTCCAGGGGAGAGATGACTGTGGCTTGGATTAGAGGGGGAGTGATAGAGGTGGAGAGTAGGGGTTGGATTCAAAATTGCTTTGGGGAAACAGAAAACAACCTCTGATGATGGACACCTTCACCTAACGGTCAGATAGACACGTTCAGATTAAACATTTCCAAACCAAACTAATGATCATCTTTGTAAAGTCGGACTCTCCCTCTAAACCACCTAACATCCAAGCTAGAAGGTTTGGTTAATAAAACAATTTCTAAGCATTGTAATGAAATATATTGTCAATGACTTACTTTATTTTCTTTCAGTAGAATTTCCTAGTCAGATGCCCCCCAAAATTTAAAAAGTAAATAATTTAGATACACAGAAAGATATAAAAATAACGTATGAACACTTGTGTACCTGCCACGAAGCTTAAAAAATGAAACATTGTGACGTTAGTTGAAGTCCACTTATCTTTCCCTCCACAATTGCATACCCCTCCCTACTCATCAAAAGTAACCACTATACTGAATTGGATTTTTATTATTCCCTTGTACCTCTTTATACTTTTACTGGAATAAACATATTTCCTTTATAATGGCTGTATGTAGCCTGTCAATCTATGGATGTACTATATTCTATTTACCCAATCTCTTTCTGAAGGACTCTTAAATCAGTTCCAATCAATACTCAACACTCTAGTGGGTATGTTTTTTTGTGCATTTTTAAAAGGGGTATCTTGTGTTCTTCATCTTGGCCCAGTTGGACCTGAGTATGAGGTGGGGATTAGGGTATAGTATTTGGGCAGGCTTCAGGCCTATTTGTCTCTTAATAACTATTTGCAAACAGGCCATTGCTTCCAAAGATAAATTTGTAAGTCAAGGGCAAAGGGGTCCATGAATTCTGATCTAAGTGCACTATAATTTGGATTCATTTACTTCATCATTTACTTGAGCTCTTTGATTGCTGATACAGGTTCAAAGGTTTATTCCTTTAGGTAATGATGCATTTCTAGGAGAATAAATAGAAGTGCTTAAAGCAGACCCTTTAAATGTGTGTGGTGTACATGCAGCAGATATTAATGAATGCAGTAAATGACAAGTTAGTTAGTGGCAGAAATGATTGGGCTCTGGGGTTGATGATTAAATTCTGAAAGAGGTTAGAAGGGGGGAGAGGAAATGGCTCATAAGTGAGAGAAATTAAGCTGGAACATTTATCTTTCTAACTAGTATTTAAGTGACAGTATAACATTTAGACCCAAAAGAAGAAGAAAAAAATCACTGGCATTTTCTTTTCTTTTCTTTCTTTCTTTCTCCAATCTGTCTTATTTTGGCTGAAATACCAAAGGCAATAAAAGGGATTTAATCTTAGCTCAATCATGTGGGAGAAATTAAAAAAATTATAGGCAGGATGTATAATAACAAGTTCATTTTTCTCCAATCTGGTACAATTCATTTCTTTCATCCCACAGAGCACCATTTTGGATCTAAGAAGGAAGAAACAACAGTTAGGCAGAGAGGCCGTGAGGAATTCTCATAGCACTGTTAGATAATTAGCAAATGAAATTCAAAGGAGAAATACATTGATGGAGGAGGAACAGACTAACCCCAAACAACAGATCAGGTAGAGCCCTAGCATAAATGGATTCAACAGTAATAGTACCGCCTATTTGTAATAAATCATGACAGTCAAAGATAGGAGGAAATCTGTTTTTTTTGGTTGGAGTAAAAATTTGAAACTTGGGCCCTGGTGAGTCTAGTGCACGGAAGCCCACTACTCGTACTTTGTATAGCTTTGCAGTGGTGTGGGCCACACCTAGTCATTGTATATGCAGTAGTTTCCTAGGATAAAAGGATTCTTCTGAAGACCTAGGTAAGTACGAGGTAAATATAGTGCAGTGGATAAGAATGCAGAGTCAGACTGCTTGGGTTTGAATCCTACTTTCCAGGTAAATAATTATGTGTCTCAATTTCCTTATCCATAAAATGAAATAGTTTTTTAAAAAGTGTCTAATTCAGAGGTTTATTGGGAGAGCCTGGCATACAGGAAGCAGTGAAAAACATTATGTATTTTTATAGCCAAAAAAATCCTAATTTGCTTTAGTGGCAGAATTTATCTTAACAGCATTATAAATTACTATACTTCAGTACAGTAATGGAATCATTACTTCATTTTATGAAGGAAATCATATGCTTAAATATTATTTACGTATTGGGGTCTCCAAACATATCCCTATTGAATGTCCCTAGTCTGTCATCAATAAAAGTCATTATCATTTGGCTTGGGATTTAAAAAATTTTCTTGGTGGAGGAAAATGAGTAGGATGGCAAATTTCCCTTTTAAATTTATAGTTTAGTTGAGGTTTATACATGAAAATCCTCATTAACGAGAACATTGCTATTGGGGAAACTTGGTGAATACAATTTTCTGTTTTCCTGTGAGTTAAAATAGAATATCCGCTTCGTCAATAGGCCATCCAGTTGGGAGTCAGTAGAGTAAGAGAATTTTAGAGCTAGAAGGCACCTTAAACACCATCTTATACAGCCTTTTACCTAATTAATCCATAGCTTTTCTGCTATGGTGAGGCACTCCTTAGCTCACAGGAGAGTCAAGGGGTTGCTTATTCCATGATCAGACAGTACAAGTTGATGGAAAGTTCTTTTTGTTTGGGTGACATACTACTCCCTGTAAACCTCTCTGTTCCAATCCTACTTCTGCCTTCTGCTTGGTTTAGAAAGTCCTTGGTCTTTGCTTCCCTTTCTTCATTGTAGGTAGCATTGATTATATTGCTTTGTAATGGTCATCCCTAGCTGAATCTGAGCTCCTCGAGAACAGGGATTATGTCTTCTTCGTCTCAGCATCCCCAGTGTCTAGCATAATGCCTGGCACATGGGAAAACTCTTACTGTGTGTCTGTGGAATGAAAGAATGTTAAAATTGAAGTGCCATCCGCTGGTCTTAATTCTTCCCTCTGTAGTGATACAGAATAAATATGAGGTGAGACAATTAAGTTCATGAACTCATTCCAGAAAAAGTGCTACATACCTCATTGCTGAATATCACTATGGTCACCTTTGAGGTGCTCCCCTTGGGAAGCTATGCACTGATGCCAGTGCCTAGTCCACCCTTCAAAGCAGTTTTTTTCTGGAATGGCCATCACAGTTGTCATTCTACTAGGTCAGACAATTAAGTTCTCAAACTCATCCTAGAAAAACTGCTACATACCTCATTGTAGGATATGACTATGGTCACCTTGGAAGTACTCCCCTTGGCCATCTGGTGACCATAGTGATCGATATTCAGCAGTAAAGTACATAGTATTATTTCTAGGAAATGTTTGCAAACTTAATTGTCAGACCTCGTAGGATCTCTTTCCCACATAATATATAGCCCTAAGTCTAGTGCCATAGTATCACCTGGTAATTGCCTCTTTTGCAAGCTAAACATTTTCTGGGACTTAATTTGATACTTATATGACATGAATTCCAGCCAACTACCCTCTTCTAGTCATAATCTTCTAGGTGCTGTGTATGTGTATTTTTTTTTTTAAGACAGAGTCTTATTCTGTTGCCCTGGCCAGAGTGCAAGGGCATCATCAGAGTTCATTGTAAGCTCGAACACCTGGGATCAAGCAATCCTCCTGCCTCAGCCTTCCAAGTAATTGGGACTACAGCTACTTGCCACTACACTTGGCTAAATTTTCTATTTTTAGTAGAGATGGGGTCTCACTCTTGCTAAGGCTGGGCATGAACTCCTGGGCTCAATTTATCCTCCTGCCTCAGCCTCCCAGAGTACTAGGACTCTAGGCATTAGCCACTGTACCCAGTCTAGATATTTCTTAATTTTTTAAAGTTTCTTCTAACCAGCAGCCCCCAGAATTGACTGTAATACACTTGATATAGAGGCACTAACACAAAGGACAAGGGAAACATCTCTTCTCATGATCTGGACAAAAGCACATTTTTTACACTTTGACAGAATTCAACATACACTTTTCTATACATTGATAGTCCACAATTAACTAAAATTAAGTGAATTTAGTTCCATAAAGGGGTGACTTTTATGCCAAGAATGCTACCTGCCACACAGCATTCCTTATTCTGAGAGGTCTTAGATTTGTCATTATTAAAGGCAAAAAAACTTAAATCTTAGTTAAAAATCTCTCAGCCTTGTATTTGTAGAAGGCCATTTCTGGTTGCCAAATTGATGGTATACATCCCATGTCATTTACACCCACAGCAGCCCTGTGGGGTAGGGGCCGCAGTTATTGTTTGTTTCCTGCTTAATTCCCTAGCAGGGTCTGAGCCAAGTAGGGCTCAACAAGTATTTGTTGAGTGAAAGACTAAATTCTCATTTTATAAATGATAGAATAAAGGATGAGGGAAGGTAAGTGCAATGTCAGTGCTCATGGTGCCATGGCGGGCTTTAGCTTACCTGTTCATGTCCATCAATTTACTCCAGAATCACTACCCATCAAGACTGGGAAAAACTCTGTGCTTAACCAGGCGAATACAGGGTGTCCCACAAGTTGCCATACATAGGAAAAAGCCTAACAACCGATACCTTGGAATGTGCTCCCCATGAGTGGGAGAGAAGACTTCGTGTATGTGTAGAAAGAGGTGGCCAACGGGTAGAGCATATTTGGTAAATAGTTTATAAAATTTCGTAATGGATATCTTGTAAATAAAGGTACATTTAGCTACAAATCTCTCCCACGTGTATGGCAACTTTGGGGACAACAGGTAGTTTCCACATAAGTCCCAAGCAGAATGTGACCTCATATATAGAAATTCAAAAATTTCCCACGGCCACATCGACAACTTGCCACAGGTCACATAGCTAATGAAAAAAAAGTCTGAGAAACCATTGAAGTCTGCTGAATTCAAGGCTATAGACAGAGCTCTCCCCTACAACCCCAGCCCCTTTGGCTCTTGTACTGGTGATATCTTTTTTGATGAAAGACAGCAATTCACCTTCAAAAACATTCTTTACTTCTTGTCCAAGTTTTTTATTTTTATTTTTTGCAATTGGTAAATTGTAATCCCCTCCCCAACCCCCTCCCACTAAGGCACTGGAATAAGTGAACAGTCTTGTTACTCACGGTAACTCTGCTACAGGCCCCTAGTGTCTAACTTTACCATGTGAAGGCATCAGAGCAATTTGAGGCAGAAGAGGAAGAACACATTTGGCTTGCCAAACGCATTGAGCACATGTTCCTCTTCCACATCTGCTTTGAAGAAATCAATAGCTCTGATGAGGTGCACTTGGAAAAAGGAATCATTGAGTTTCACAACTTTTTCCCCTTAAAGCAAAGGAAATAGTTTCCATTTTGATTTGGAACAAGGCACACAGGAAATGATTTCATTTCTAAAGCATGGCCCAAATCCCAGTTTCATTGTCAGTCTTTCCTTCACTTCGGTTCATACATTTTTAAACATTCAGGCAAGTACTGCTTGTCAGTTTCCTTTTGCTTTGGACAATTAGCAACAGCCGTGAGACTGTGTATTTGTGAAAACAGGGGAAAGAGAGGAAAGAAATGCTGGTTTCTATTCTTGGCCTTTCTGGTGATGTCTTATGAGCCTGGCTGAGTTATTTTGAAGGCTGGGCTTTTAGATAACTTCAGTGGAGTTTGAGGTCACCTTTAGCCTAGACATTGAGTTTTGCCCTCAAATGTCAAGTACTCATTCCAAATGCCTTTGATTAACATTTTCAGACTGTGTCGTCAAGTCCAGGGACAGGTTTCCTTCCAACTCAGGAAGTGCTGCTTCAGATGTCTTCTTTCCAAAGGTGCAGGTGACACCAATTAAGTTTCCAGTGACCTGTCTAGTGTCTCATTGTGGCATGCCAAGTCAGATTACTATTTTTAATTAATCTTCAGCTTCTCTTGTCAAGTCAGAGTAAGCATATTCCCATCGGTTGAAAGTATTAATTAGCACCAGTGGCTATATGATTTTGAAAGCCAGAGTCAACACACTCTTGGAAAAAACTTTTCGAAGGTCCCATTGCTCTATTCTGGGAGAACAGAGGAAGGGACACAGTATCCTTCACCCCTTTGGCTCTCAGCCATGATTTTACCCCTCAAGAGACATTTGGCAACATCTAGAGACTTTTTCTTTGTCACAACTTGGGGAGACTGATATTTAGTGGGTAGAAGCCAGTGATGCTGCATTCCACACAAGGCAGAGGACAGCCACCACAACAAGAATTATCTGGCTCCAAGTGTCAACAATGCTGAGGCTGAGAGAACCCTGTTGTAGAGACTTTGATGAAGTCACCATTAAGTGTGTGTGTGGGGGACATAGCCATCTCATAACTAAAATGTGAGCACACATTTTATTACAGGCTCTATTTCAAATATTTTTACAAGCGTTGACTCATATAATCCTCACAACAACTGTATGAAATAGACTTTATTCTCACTATGTCACCCCATTTTAAAATCCAGAAATAGAGGTACAGAGAAGCAAAGTAACTTGTCTAAGGCCACACAGCTGGCACACGGTAGAGCTGGGTATCCACTCATATCGGTTCTAAAGCCTGTGCTCTCTAACAGTATGCTATTCTCAGATAGGGTAAGGGATGACTGTAAGTCATATAAGGAGGCTGGGCTACGTCCACATAAATTCTGTTGGAAATGATTCCTATACTTCAGCATAACTTCAAGGGGTATATTTCTATTATTCCCACCCTGCAAAGGGACATCAAAGAACCCAGCTGTCTTACTCTTAATCTACATGAAAATCCTACTTTTAAACCAGAAGTTGACAAACTCTCCTCCTTATTTGGCAACTGATAATATATACACATGGACGCGAGACTGTGAGTAAACTTTATTATTACAGATACTCCTCTGTTTTCACTCCTCTAGCTGAGCAGTACCACTTCCTCCCCATTTGCCATACCAGGTACAAGATGATCTTCCCCCACCCCACCCAGCACACAGCATAGGGTTAGAGACAGTCACACTGAGGTATAAACGATGGAAATGGCTGAAAGTGTAATCCCCTTGCAGGAGAACTTGTGTTTTAGCGAAGATCAAAACACGGCTAAGGAAATGGCAGCCTAATGGTGGACACATCTGGGTAGGGGAGAGGAACGTGTGTGTGTGTGTGTGTGCAGAATACATTTTCTGGACCCAGAATGGGCCACAGAGGAAAGTGTGCCGGCCACCCCCTTTCACTACTAACCAGAGCAAAGCCTCACATCCCCCGAATCCCAGGCAAGGAATGCCTCCAGGCCTACTATCACTGTTGTATACTCTCGGGTCATTTTCCCTCAGCCTGCTAGAGTTCTAGTTTTTAAGGAAATGTCATCTTCAGCAATCCACAACCTATCACCCTTGACCAATTGGATTTTTTTCTTTCCAACTACATTTTTACTTTCTATAATTAAGACATTTCAAAGAGGAGTTTGATATTGTTGTTATTTTTGAATCCATTAATGGTAGTGCAGAGGCCAAACCTGACAATGCAGATCCTAGGAAATGAGAGGAAAAGATGTTCTTCTATACATATTCAGAAGAAAAATCTATCCTGAAATTGTAATATTTTGTGCTTCCTCTGTGGATGTTTCTTCCAGGTCCCTGGAGCAAGAATTATTTTCATGCTAAGGGGGAGAAAAGTAATGAAGAAGAGAAGAAGCAGTTTGCTCAGGGACATCCAGAAGGGCCCATATTTTTCACTTAGTGTGATTTTGAAGAGTTAGTTTCCCAAAAGGTGAGCTGGAACTAATCTGATGAGAAGTTCTGTTAAAGCCAACTCCTGTATTCTCCATCTGTAAGGAATATATACCTGGGAAGCTACTATCACTGCTTTTGTGATTCTGATTTAATTGGCTTTACATGGGGCCAACATTAAAAAGAAATGCTTCCTGTGTGATTCTAATATTTAAACTGGGTTTAGAATAGTCAACCATAGCAACAACTAGGTGACAGGTAGCTCATTAATACTGACAATGAGAGGGCTACTGTTTATTAAGCACTTACATGCACCAGGAATGCACATTACATGCATCATCACTAATTTATAAAGTGGCCTTGTGAAATCACATTATCTCCATTTTACCGAGGAGGCAACTAATGCTTATAGAAGTTATTTTAGCTGTCCAAGGTGATATATCTAGTTAAATTTCTAGCCCTCACTTCTCTCAACTTCACAGTCATTTCTTCAGCTGCTTATCTGACATCTTTGCTTGGGTATCTCCAAGCCATTTCCAACTTAGCATGGCCTAAATGGACCTCCTGATTCTTGCTACTCCTCTGCTGTTCTCCAGCAGAGAAAATGGCAGCACCATCCGATCTGTCCAGCTGTTCAGGTCAAATCTTCATAGTCATCCTTGACTACTTACTTTGGTCTCACATTCCACCCTGCCAGCTCTATCTATGTTCAAAATGCAACCACCTCCATCCCAATCCAAGCCAATCATTTTTCACCTGAGCTATTGCAATCACTTTCTAAGTGGTCTTCCTGCTTCTCAACTTTTGGCCTTTGCAATAGCAGTCTGAGTGATCCTTTTGCACATAAATTGGGTCTTGCAATTCCCCTGCTCAAAGCCTTCTAAATGACATCCTATCAGGCAGAATAAAATCCACAGTTTTTACCATGACCTGTCTTCTTTGCAGCCATCACTTCTTACCACCCTTTCCCTTGCTCACTCCCCTCCAGCTGCAGGGGCCCTTTTCTTCAAAGCTGCCAAGCACATTCTCATGTGAGGGCCTTTGCCCATCTGTTTCATCTAGAATTCTTTTCTCTCCACCCCATTCCACCTCAGGCTTGCATGGTCTGCTCCCTCAGGTTGTTCAGGTGTCCGGTCAAAAGTCAGAAGGGTCTTCCATAGTCAGCCAGGATGAAGAAGCATCCCCCCACAAATATTTTATCTCCTCACCTCCTTTTTTTTATTACACTCAACCGAAACATATATTTTATTTGGAGCATTTGTTAATTTTTTCTCTCACTGTAATGAGCCCAAGGCCTTTATCACTTCTAACAGTGGCTGTCACTAGCACGTGCTCAGTAAATATTAACTGAATGAATAAATGAAGAGCTGAGATTTAAATCCAGATCATTTGACACCAAAATATGTATTTTTGCCCTTCTCTCTCCTTTCAGAACTTAGAGAGGTAAAGTGATCATTCCAAGGTTGCATAGATGCGAAGTGACAGAATTAGTTTTCACATCTAGGTCTGTTGGCCTCCCAGACACGTGCTTTTTCTATTACTACACACTGCCTCCCAGTGGAGAAATTGTTAGTGACGACATTGACCAAAATGTCAGTGAATTAAGTGAGGTTTCATGCCTTCTGCCTGACTCGCACAAGTTACATAAATTTCTCCAAGACCCTAATGATTATCTCTGAAATGGAGGTAGAATAACCAAATGAGGCAATCCATATAAAGCACCTAGCATAGTGTCTGGCATATAGTAAGTCCTCAATAAAATAGATCATGCTTTTAAGGCAAATGAGAGGGTAACTTAACCCATACTCACCACCTCCGTATGATTTGGTTTGTTTGAGAATTTGTGCCAGAAGAATACCGGAGGGAAGGGGAATCAAGATGGGTCTTGGGAAGGGCAGGCAAGGCGTTGTGCCACCCAGGTAAGTCAGGAGGCACTGGAGGGTATGGGTACATGTGGGTGGCAGGAAGGATGGCGATAGGTTAAGTGCTGTCAGTTTTACTGAGGCACAGACTAGAATCAAAGCTAACTCACTAGATCAGTGGTTCTCACCCTGTGGGTTGCGACCCACCCCTTTGGGGGTCGAACAACCCTTTCACAGGGGTTGTCTAAATACATACTTTATATCAGAGATTTACATTATGATTCATAATGGTAGCAAATGGTAGCAAAATTACAGTTATGAAGTAGCAATGAAAATAATTTTATGGTTGGGGGTCACCACAACATGAGGAACTGTGTTAAAGGGTCGCGACATTAGGAAGGTTGAGAACCACTGCACTGGATGCTTGGCAGGGAATACCGTACAAAGACAAAGGGGAGCACTAAAATGTTCTATTTCAATATAGTCACATTTCACCTTCCCCTGTGACTCTCAATTTTAAACAGTTGGGTTTAGATTTAAGTCTGTTCTTCCTTGCTTTGTTACAAGCATTCTGGTAAGTATTATTTCTAAAGGTGATACATTGATTTTTAAAAAAATAGCTGGCTAGGGTTTTGTCTGGCAAACACAGTGAGTGTGTAAGCTACAGGAAAATTGATTTCCTGGCACACATTGTGTGTCATGGAAGCTCAAGTTACAGAATCTTCTGGAAAGTGTAGCAAGTGGTAATAACTTCAGGAAATGATTAGGTATTACTAATCTGCACCATTGGGCTCAAGGCAATAGTCTCCACATATTAAATGGAAAATAAAACTACTAATTTGCTGTTATTTTATTTAGGGAAGTAGTCAGATAGCCACTTAATCTGATACCCACACCCCAACATAAATCAACATACTTCTTTATGCCCTCAATCTTCATACTCAGGCCTTGGTACCAAACTATGTTTTTTTTTTCTGCCTCAGTCAGCATGAGTGCTGTGGAGAAGCCACCTGGTCACCAAGGCTCTGGAAGGGGTCTGCTTGTCCATGGTGAAATTTGCAGTTATATGAAGTTTTCTCTTGGTATATAGAGCAGTGCATAAGAGCATAGGTCCTAAAGTTACAATGACCTGGTTTTGGTACTCACTAGCTATGTTACTTGGGGCAAATCATTTAATCACACCAAGTTTCAGTTTTCTCATCTAAAAAATGAGTATGGTAATAGAACGTACCTTATAGTGTTCTTGGGATGAAGAAATAAGATATTGTTTGTGATGAATTTAGCATAGTGTTTGATGACACAGTAAGAACTTGGTTTCTTTCCCATTTCATAGCTGGTACCATACCCAGATCCTATAGGGCTGCAGTCTCCAATGCCCCGGCTATGGACCAGTACTGGTCTGTGGCCTGTTAGGAACTGGGCTGCACAGCAGGAGGTGATCAGTGGGTGAGCAAGCAAAGCTTCATTTATATTTACAGCCACTCCCCATAACTCACATCAACGCCTGAGCTCTGTCTTTTGTCACAATGGTAGCAGCATTAAATTCTCACAGGAGTGTGAACTTACTGTAAATTGCCCATGTGAGGGATTTAGGATGTGTGCTCCTTATGAGAATCTAATGCCTGATGATCTGAGGTGGAGCTGAGGTGGGCTTCCATTGATTTTGCATTATGGTGAGTTGTATAATTATTTAATTATATATTATAATGTAATAATAGTAGAAATAAAGTGCACAATAAATGTAATGCACTTGACTCAACCTGAAACCGTCCCTCCCATCCCAGGTCTGTGAAAAAAATTGTCTTCCGTGAAACTGGTCCCAATGGCACAAAAGGTTGGGGACTTCTTCTATATGGGGATGGAGATATACAAGGCATGTTCCTTACACTCAAAAAGCTGAAGGAACTAACAGAAGCACTGCCCCATAGAACTTTCTGAAATGTTCTCTACCTGTGCTGTCCAATGTTGTAGCTGCTAGCCACTTACATCTATTGAGCATTTCAAATGTGGCTAGCACTACTGAAGCACTAAAACTTTAATTAATTTAAATTTAAATACTTACATGTGACTAGTGGATACCACATTAGCCAGTGTGCGTCTATAACAACTTAAAGGAAAAGCAGAGAGGTACTAAAAGGCAGCAAAAGGGCACCAAGAACTATTTTGTCTTTGCTTTTTTCAGGTTTACCCTGATGACGGACATGGTGACTGCATCACATGGAAGTCTGCCTGCACCATTTGGAGGGCAGCTGTAGCCTGGGTTGAGGGGCAGGGAAGGAGAAGGCATAACTTCTGTTCTTTTCAGAGCTAATCTGTAGCTCTGGAACAGCTTACCCAGCTTGTGTTTATGGAAGGCCTCTCTAGAGAAAGGTAAGCTATATTATTTGCATAGACAAAATTCTTTAGGTATGTGCAAAAAACATTTCCTTTCATTTTACCCTATTTGTGTAAAATTGAAAATAAATGAACTCCTGGGTCGTAGTATGATATGAAAGGATATTCTTGTTACTCCTATCCAAGAACCATACTTTCTTTCAAAAGAGCAGATACGAGGAAATATTTGTGGACAAATAAACAGAACACTCCATAAATTTCCACCCGGACTAATTTTCTTTTTTTGGCTTTGTGAGTTGCTACATTAAGTTGTTTGGGCCTTCTCTCGTTCATTGTTCTTTCCAAGGGAAGAATTACAATGAGGATAAGCAGCCAGGTGACAATACTCACAATTTTCAGCAGTTTAAAAAAAAAGTTATTCACTTGTATCAGCTCTGATAGATGGATCATAGAAATGAGTATGATTAAGATTGAAAGTGGCAGAATCGCCAGAGATGCTTTTCTCCAAAAATTCCAAATAACTTTGCCAAGTACTCATTCCAAATGCCTTTGCCTTTCATTTTCAAACTGCTACGGTAACGTTAAGGTCACAACAATAAATTTGCCTTATCTGAGTTACCAAAGGAGAGGGGGACTGGCGGTTCCTATGGAAGTGAGACTTAGGGAGTTAGGCAGGCTGAATGGTACAGTCATTTGGCTTGGTCATTGCCTTTCAGTGTGACCAGGGACCTGAACCAAGCTGAAAAGAATGCTGCAAAATTGCATATTTGCATGTCAATCCCTATTAGGAAGCAAAAAACAGAACCAAGAGATGAAGCAAAAAAAAATTTTTTTAAGAATCAACTATAGGGCGCACCTGTGGCTCAAGGAGTAGGGTGCTGGCCCCGTATGCCGAGGGTGTGCGGGTTCAAACCCAGCCCCAGCCAAAAAACTACAGAGGGAGAAAAAACAAGAATCAACTATAAAACTAGGTTGTTTTATATTCAGGCCTGTGTATGTATTGCTACTGTTGAACATGAATAAAGCCAAAATCTGAAAACCCTGTAAACATAATCACACCATTATTTCATTTGACTTGAGTTTTTGACAGCAACAGTTATCACCTTTATTCACTACTCATCAATAGTGGGACTACAGAAGGAAGCCATGTTGAATTCTAAAGGACTGAAGAGCAGAGAGAAACTGAAAACCTAGATTGCATTTCCAAATCCTCATGTATTTTCTAGTACGTGTGGAACCTGTGGTCTGTGGGATAATTTATTAGCAGTCATGGGTTTGAAATGCATTTTCCGTAAGTCCCTGTTTCTGTGCCAGCACCTTATTACCAAAGAAATACAGTAACTCAGAAAACAGACCCTCTGTATCTTGAACAAGGGTGAGATTATCTTTCATTATTCCAGAAAAGGGGAGTAGGCCAATAATACTGTTTCTTAAAAAAAAAAAAGCTTATGTACTGTCCTTTAAGATTCTCCTGTTTGCCTCCTATTCTGACTCTGACCAATCACTGACTGACCACTGTTAATTGGAATGCTTACTGTCCATTACCTCCCACCTCTCATCCCCACCACCAACAGTAGTTAGTTAATCCAACAAACTAAAGAATGCTTATGCAGACCTGCAAGTTTTTTCAGGACCCATTATGATAACCTGTAGCTAAGAGTTACCTGGTTTTTTTCTTCATAAATGACTTAGTTCTATGAATTCAAGATTTTTACAGTCACACACAAAAAGGAATGTCCATTAGGATGACTTTTTCTTCAAAGCCCATCATGTAGAGATAATAGAGTATTTTATTATGTGCCTTCCTAGATGGTTATCTCGCTTTGATGCTTTCTTTCTCTACCTTTGGTCTTGAGACTGCTTGTCGGGTGTTGTGGAGAAAGTGGATTTCCTCCCCACTTCTCTACCTGATGGCAATCTGCATTTCTACTGATTTCTATTTAGGTCATTCATTATCTACTGGCTGAAAAGTATATTATTAATGAGAAGAAGGTAGGAGTCATGCTGTCCTCCCCAGGCTTAAATGAATCTTTAAGATGGTACAATCAAACTGATATGCAAAATAGGCTATTAATGCAGCATTAAGGTTACAAATTTAAACTCAAAATCAAGGAATGCAGAACTTTTAAGTTCTCATTGTTTCCACCTTAGCAACATTGCACATGCTAAATATATAGTACAGCATTAGGAATTCATGAATCCAAAAAGTATTGAAAAAAATCATCAGTGTGTGCAAAGGAGACTCTCAGATTAACTACCAGACTTGTGAAATGACACAACTATACCTATACATATAGTTTGGCTTAACTTTAGAAAGCAACTTTTCCAACACTTTTATCTGGTTTGTGTTGCTTTGCCCAGATAAGAGGTTGCCTTCCATTATGTAATGGATGAATTCCTAGAAATCTGTACCATAAATGAGATTCATTTTTGAAAATCAAATTTTATTTCTCTGTCAATGCATGGGCTGTTTTATGTTTATTTCTGAAAGCCCTCCTCCTAGGTTTCTTCAACAAATAGTTAATGATCTGTAAACAGCAAAATGTGCTAAGGGATCTCTGTTTTCCAGGGAAGAACATGCTTTTATCAATTGTGAATTTTCTGATATATGGATTACTTAAGGTAAGGTGCAACTGTATTGTACAGTCAAAGGTTTTAGAAGAAAGGGAAAGCCTTCAAGATAACACGTTTCTAACTAGTCCTTGTTAATCTTTGGACTAGGAGAAGGGCAAGCCCAGAAATTGCCTGGGAAGACAAAAAAACAGCCAGTACAAAGTACTTCAAAGGGGGACATCCTGATACAGTGGATACTTTGCTGCATTCCCAAAGTTCCAAGAGCCAAAGGAGATATCCCGATAGAATAGAGTGGAAAAAAAAAATTGACCCTAGCCCTACCAAAACTGATCCAGACTCTATGAAAGAAAGAGAAATTATTCTTCAGCAAGGGAGTAGGTAAAGCTCTTTTTTCTGAGGTAGTTGGAATATACTTTTGTTTTGGAGATGATAGTACCCCAAAGGAAATTAGAGAGGAGGAATAGTTCCTCCTAAATATCCATCAGATATATGAATAATTGTGGTGGGAATATTTTATCTTGTTAAGAGTTCCAGCTTAACATTGCTATACATATAGGTATAGTTCCATCATTCCACAAATCGGGTACTTAATGTTGTAGTCTCCTTTACACACACTGTATGAAGATTAACAATGTACACAGTTTACTCTCAATCAGCAAAGTATGCACTGATGAAAAAATTGATCTACTGCTCCTGACCATTGATATGGATGAAGGCTAAGTCATCTGGCCTCTGGACTGAAAAGCATTTCTCTCCTGCGTGAGAAATAGGAGGTTTCTAATACCACACTGGTGCCCATATTCAATAAATACCTCATGCCTACTCCATGGATGGGTGCCTTTGATAATTATCATGCTTCTGCTTGTCTAATACCCACAGCAATTTAAAATGGTAACACCAATGTAAAATTAACAAAAGGGAGAGAGGGAGGAAGGGTTGCAGACACATCATTTCTTCCTTTAAGACCTATGAACCAGCACTTCAGTCGGGTTACCATCCACTATACCACTCTTTTCTGAAAGATGAGCACTCACAAACATTCCCTGGCAGGGATACTAAAAAGAAGCTCATATTCTCTGCACCAATCACTTCCACTTACTTCCAAGAGTGACAGTTTGATCTCCTCTGACCCTATTTGTATAC